>JAENPR010001669.1:0-120317 GCA_018135685.1 Themeda triandra | reverse complement strand
TCCTATGGAGTCTACGAATGACCGAAAGTCGAGCCACCGGGTTCACCCCGTTCTTCCCGGTCTATGGGTCTCGAGGCCATCCTCCCCACCGATCTCGAGTACGGGTCCCCGACTTAAGGCCTACAACGAGCAAACTAACGAGGAAAGACTAGCTAACGCCGTCGACCAGCCGAAGAGGCTCGAGACACGGTGCTCCTACACTCGCGCTACCAGCCAAAGCTGCGCGGATATCACGAGAAGAACGTGCGCAAGAGGGATTTCAAGGTCGGCGATCTCGTGCTCCGTCGACGCCAAGATAACAAGGGGCGCCACAAGCTCACTCCTCCTTGGGAAGGCCCGTTCATCGTGGTCAAGGTGCTTGAAACCAAAGGACGTACAAGTTAGGCGACGAGAACGGCTCGACCCTCACCAACGCGTGGAACATAGAACAGCTACGTCGCTTTTTCCCCTAGACCTCGATGCCTTGTACATTTTCTCGTTCCAAATGTACCGCTAGTATGAATGAATAAAAACCCTGCAAATCAGTTTCCTACTTTTTGTTCATTCGTATGCAAGGTGGGCTCGACTTTGTATTCACAAAGCCAAGCCCCCCTCGGGGGCTAGACCAGGGGGGACCCCCCTGGAGTCCTCGAAAAAACGCACCTAGTTTTTTCCAAAAAAGACGCTCGATGCAACCTTTCTCCTCCTCGCCTCGAAATTTTTCATAAGCTAAGCATCAGCATCACCTCGAGCTCTTCGAGTCGGGACGATCGAGCACAGGGCTTCCCACGCTTCCGAGCTACGGCACCCCAACTCATCTCCCCTCGAAGTGGTTCGAGCGCGACGCTAGCACTTAGTTAAAGAAAAATAAAGGCGAAGCGAAAAGTAATATGGAGCACAAGGAAAAACTAGAGCAATAATAAACATCGAGCATCACGATTTAAGGCCACTTGGGCCATTTCCATGGCCAAAATACTTGTTTTCTTACAAGGGCCTTGTTGCCTAGATTTCGGCTCGCAGCCGGCTAAAAACTACTCCACATCGGGCGGGAGGACTTCTCGCGGCGAGATCGCCTCCAAGACGGGCGCCGGCTCCTCGGCCTCGGCCTTGAGCCGATCGATCCGGGGTTGACCCCTCCTTCTTGCTCGCCCTCGGCGTAGGTGAAGCCGCTCGCAATGGCCTCCATCCCGGCCCGGGCGTCCTCCCTTGAGATGCTAAACCCCTGTTGACGCAAAATGTGACCACCCCTGCGTCTCACACACAAACAAGCCGGAAAGCCTAGCTTCAATCGGTGCCCGGCGTCGAATCCGGTGGCGTGCCGATCGATTTGACCGAAAATCGACAAGGGATAAAAACGGTAAGATCATAAGCTGGAACGTCTTTGGGTGAGACCGAGACGGTTCCATCTTTACGGCCCCGAAGCCACTTACGACGACACATAGCTATGGAAGCTATGCGCAACGGGATGCGCCATTCGGCTAAAGTAACATAACCGATGTAAACGGAACAAACTAGCCGAATACGGTAAATGAAGACATGTTTGAACAAGATTAAATCATTAAAGCATATCAAACTACATCTCATGTTTAAAGCATCATCAAGCACTAAAAATTAAGAATAAGTAACTTATAAATATAAATCTACTAAACAACACATGCATAGGCTACTCCAACTAGTCTCGCCGCACGTCTAGCCTTCATAAACCCGTCGAGCATAAACCCAAGCAAGCTAATCCACCGCATGATACCACTCACTATGAATTTACACCACTCCTTGCTACTAGATCAATCCACCGCATGATACAATCTAGCAATAAAGAGCTAAAAGCACATAATTATCTAACGAGATCTATAGATACTTGCTACATGTATAAGCATAACCGTATCGGCAAGATTGCCGAATCGGGGTCCATGAAGAAGGAACAAACAAGCAACATGTAAAAGGAGCCTATCGAGATTAAACCGATCTCTAGTCCACCGGATGACTAGCTCTAGAGTAACCCAAAGACCTGCATCCGCCGCACGGTACCCGGTCTGTCAAGGCTTATCTACATATAACGTGAATGAACCCGCAACATGTAACAATCTAGATCGATCTAATTCGACTATGTGAGCTTGATCTACTCGATATTGAATAAGCATGAGAGATACGATCAACAAGCCGAAAGAGTATCAATCTAGATTGGGCAAAAGGGTGTTGCAAATAATTAAACATTAAATAAAGCAAGCAACACGTGATAACTTAATGAATCTATTAGATCATGCCAAATCTAAAAGAGCCGATAACTATCTTTACTCATGTCTTAATCGCACGCACGATACAAGGCACAAGCAAAAACTTCCCATCATTAAGCTTAAATCAGCCGCACGATACTAAGCAAAATGGATGAGACTACTTGCATCATAATCTAAATCCGCCGCACGATACTAGACATGATAGCAAGGTTGCCGGGACTTACGGAGGTCGACGGATCGATTGGCCCTCTCGAAGAACTCGACGACACGACTAAAAGGACTCGAAGGGTGGCGCGTAGCCGGTTGTATTGATTTGGTTGTGAACCCCTATTACAATGGTCGAGGGTTTATATTTATACCCCGGACAAAACATGAGTCCTAAGCACTTACGAACTATCTAACCAAAATTGGAAAGACAAAGACATGCTAACTCTATCCATAATCGGAGTCCTTGATCATCACGACTCCTTCCCTTTTCGATCGCTTCCTTTTTCCTTTCTCCGCCTTCAAATAAAGCGTTGCCGACCGCTTGGCCATTTGCCGAACACATGGAAATTAGCCGACCGCATATGCACTTGCCGAATTCCTCTCTCGCCGTCGCGGTCCACCTCATATTCCCGACCAAATTCTCGGTGTTAACACATGCCCCTCAATTTCGAGATAAAAGGATTTTATTTCGAAATTGACTATCAGCCGCCTTTATCTAGGTCAAGCACAGCCAACACCCGCGGCCGCCATTTGAGATCTCGCTCGTTGACTTCAATGGCGACGAGACTTCAACCAGCTCCATCATGGCGACGCAGAACTCAAGAGGAGTTTCTAGAGGTAACCCTACTTGCTTTACCCATTCGGCAATTCTTTCGAATCAATTTCCGAGATGCACCTTTTGATCCATTTGCTTCAATTTCTTCTTAAAGGAAATGAAGAATGAGATCTTGATCTCCAATCTTGCGTGTCTGGATCATTTTTCTTGGTCCGCGGGGAGACCCCAATCCAAGGAATTTATTGAAAAGGAAACCCGAGGATCCCCTTTAAGTCTAGGATTTCTCCCCCAAGCAGATGGCCGAATACTTTCAAAACATGGCCCCTTCCTTCAATCACAGGATGGCGTGATTGGTACCGTAGGATGCAGTCCAGGGAGCGAGTGATTTTTGGGAATCCCAAGATATTCAGCATTGTCCTGGAGCTTTCTTTAGCCGAAATGCCTAGGAACGACTCCTCCCGATAGCCGCTTCCCACTTCAGGGTCCGACGCCATCAATGCGTTCATCTTCGGTCATGGCCCAATGTCGATCACTCTCTCGTACATTTTTATGATGACTGGTTTAAACATTACCAAGCCAACATACCCATTCAAATACAAAAGCACCAGCTCACGGAAGGCGAGTCAAATCGGGAGGAGGGCGGGCCAAGTATGTCCAGGCTTATGCTTCAACCGGCCCCCGTGTCGATAAAGAGTATAGGGCATTCATGAACATGTGGTTATGCGATTCATTTTACGTGGCAAGTCCAATGAGCCCACTCGAATCACATAGTGATGGCTGAAGAATTGGCTACGGGCAAGCTGATTCCTTTAGGCAAATATCTGCTGGGAGCTTTCTACCACATGATGCACCAGACATCTTGTCCGGATGAGGAATCGGGCGAAATCTCCCGTGTCAATGGACCATGGTGGCTTCTCCGGATGTGGTTGCAACTATACATGCATCGATTGTCTCTCAGATCTCCACAATCTGAACTTTCCTTCAATCAATTATGCTGAAGGTGAAGACCCCAGATACAAATCTTGTCAGACATATGGAGAGGCTGCATCTTCAATCATTATTGACTTAGACCTGGGTCATCTTTTCAAGATCTTCTACAAGGGATTCAACCACATGATCTGGTTTCCCTACGGGGAAAATGAAAATTTAACTCTCCCTTGGAGATTCAGCTATGAGTTGGGCTGCATAGATGATGATTCCAGGGGACATTTTCAATGCTTTCATCAAGCCCCGTGCTCGCCAGAATTTCACCATGGTCGGTTGATAAGCTCAACTTATGAATTTTATAATCCAAACATGGTTGCCGACAGTTTGGACTTGGTCACCGCCCCCAAGGCCATATTTCTCGAGCATCATCGGACCCGGGGAGACACTGCTGAATATAACCGAGGCCAACAAAGTCTTCAATCTTGGATGCAAGCTTCCAACATATGAGCCCAATCCTCTCGGTGATAATTGAAGCTACTCATTCTTCCTTCAACCTCGGTGGCAAGAATGGCATTCTCATATCTTGAGCACAAGTTCACCCTTTATGCCAAGTCTTGATGCCTTCATTTTCTTCGATGATGAGGTACACACTCACACCACCTTTTACTTCATATCTCTCATTCTGTTTCTAAAACATCTCCTTTGAACAGGACATTGCTCCTCCAAGTCCTCCGAGGTTCAATATTGGCAACCCGGCCCCGTTGCTTGCTTTGGGGCATGATGCTCCAAGTCCGACGGTGTTCAACAAGATACCCGCGACGATACGGTGCTCTGAAAGATCTCAAAAGAAAAACTTCTTCCTCCCCTATCAAGGACACTTGCAATTCCCAAGAAAACAAGATCTAAGAAAGCTAAACCACTCCCTCGGGTATGAATGTTTTTTATCCTTTATTTTCCATCTGCAAGTGTGTTTTGCACTTATCACTTTCTTTCAACATGTGCGGGCCAACCCTCAAAGTCCCGATAGGGTAGTGATCTTGGACAACTCTCCCGGAGCCTCCATTGGTCAAGCAAACAATGAGCTCACCAATGATCTTGATATGCATCGAGCAGACGATCAAGTAGGTGAACAAGGAGATATAGCGAAGAAATTCCCTCTCATCGGGTTGATGAACAAACAGTGATCGGGGAGAAGTAGCAGAAAAATCTCTCTCACCAGGATTACGGTTTAACTCCTTCGGCAATCCAAGATGCATCAACAAGCCATGACATCGCTATCTCCGGCAAGAATCGCACTAGTCACTCGTAGTCTTGATGCTACCCGGATGCCATTGATCGGGCTTTTGCCGAGGAGGTATTATTTTACTCCACTTGATTATTTTTACTTCCAACCGAGTCATTCGGTTAAATTACCTTCCTTGTTCATCAACGGGACACTGCTCACCCTCAAGCCGCCTTTTCCTTATCGCTGAAGAGTATGCTTTTGGGACAAAGACGATGAAGTTTCTTCCAACCAAAGAAATTGTCATCGAGAGAGTCAAGCCAAGCTAAAGGATATAATCTCATTTCTGAAAAAGGATATTGTTGCTTTGGCCCAAGACTCGAACAAAATAAGGGAAATAGCGAGCTTATTGATCAAGAGCTTCCTTCCAATCTCAAGGCCGCCATAGACGCTTTATCACACCTTGATGATCATTTTGCTGCTATCAAGAGAGCACACAAGAATATGTCCACCAAAGTTGATCTCGGAGAAAAAAAATGGCCAAGGAACAAAGAGGGCCAAGGAGCTCTATTCTAGCATCAAGTCAACTGAGCATCTCTTGAGCACCTTAGAACCGAGCCGAGTCATGAGAGAAGAAAAGCCAAACTTGAAGCTCAATTGGCTCAACCGAATGCCAATATTCAGTCTCATGAAACTAAGCTCGCAAATCTGCCATCTCTTGATTCGGCTAAATCCAAAATACAATCGGTCATTAAGGAGACGCGGCAAATCAAAAGCAAACTCCAATATCCAAGATTCTCAAGAAGAGGACCAAAAAGCTCTTGATGAGGCCAACCGAATCAAGATTGATGCTCTTGTTGTTATCAATTCTTTCTTAAATGTATAGATGCTTGGCTTGTACTTGAAGATGTAGACTCTTAGGCTTGGCCTTGTCATACTTGAAAACAATTTCTTTTCTCTTGAAAAGTAGATAATCTTTATCTTTTTCTCTCGCTTCATACCATTCGGCTCTTCCAATTACAACTGTACTCATAGACGCGTATATCGGCCCGAACGTAACTATTGCCGCTTCAAGCGTTCACTTTAGCCGAATAACTTTCATCGCCTATTTAGCCGACCGAGCGTATGGTAACCGAATCGCCCAGTAATGGGCTCGGCCCAACTCAACATCGGCCCATAAACGTGGAAACCCTACTCGTCGCTTGGCTTTCCCACGCCTCCACGGCTCCCACGTTCATAAATAGGACCAGTCGGCTCCCACCATCACCACATCAAACACAAGCAGTTGCTATCTTCTTCAATCTCTTCCACTTCCTCCTTGCCTTCAAGCCCAAAAAACCCCCACCATCACCAATGGCAAGCGGCGGAGATCGTAATAAGCGTCCCGCCCAGGACGAGGCGGAGGGTAGTAGCAACCGGCGCCGGCGGTGAGATCTCCAATCCCTTGAGTTGTGCTATTCGATAGTCTTTACCCGATCGAACCTCCCCCTTTGCGGTTGCTTATCTTCTTGATCCGTTTCGGGACTCACCCAGGGAACACCGGCGACTACATCGCCAATGTCCGAGGCGGGTCGCCGGGCCGGCACCCACGCTCCCTCTTCCGCTTCCGCTCCTGCTCCCCGTGGTGGACGCGGCGGAGGGAAGCGCCGTGGTGGTCGCCGTCTGCGGTAAGAAACGATCTCCCCATCTTGTCTCGTGTTTTTTCTAAATTAGCCGATCTTGACGGTACCTCGTTTGTAGGACGGCGAGGATCGCACCGGCCAATGGCGCTTCGGGCGCCGGCTGCGGCGTTCGACGCCTGCGCGCCCCGCGCCGGCTCCCGCTCCAGCCCGGCTCCTGCTCCTTCTCCGCACCGCCGCCGGCTTCATCGGGGTCGGCCGTACGTTCCTATATGGGAGAGGAACGACGAGGAGATCCCGCCGCATGCCCGTTACGACGCCGCCGCGTATCGCCGTGAGCGGGATGAGGCGATGGAGCTTCTTGGTGAAGAAACCAAGAAGTTCGGGATCGCTCACCGGAGTTGGAGGACAACCGCCGCAGATGAGCGAGGCCATCACCGCATTCACTTTTCGCCAATTGCCTTCAACCCATGTTCCTTCCGATTCATCTGCTCATTGATTAATCTTATTTTTTCTTTGCAGACCTCACCGCGGAGCTGGACCGCTTGAAGGTGGCGGCGATGGCGGCGGCCAACCACGTGAACGCCCAAGGGGCGACGCTGGTGGAGCGCCTCGAGGCGGTGCCTGGTCAGGTCGACCAGGTTGCCCTTCATGGCGTGCGCCTCGGCACCTCCTCGGCCTCGGCGGGGATGTCGTCCCGGACCGGGGACGACTACGCTCCGATGCCGACCGGCTTCCGCGGCGGGCTCCCTCACGAAGTCGACGACATCGAGGGCCTCTGGCGGGTTACGACGCCCACGCCGACGCCATGGCCAACGCCACCAACCCCGAGTCTGTCCTCAACAAGCTCTTCAACGAAGAAGAGGAGTAGCTTGTACTAGGATTGGCGCGGGTTGTAAATAAAATTTTAATGAAGAATGTTGGTCCTCTTCTTGTTCTTGCTTGTCTCGTGATGACATTCGTCTGTTGTATTTGCTTCTTTGCAAATTTTCCCTTAGCTAGAACTCGACCGCAACGCTCTTCCCAAACGAAAACTCCCGAATCGCATGACATCATTTTAGCCGATTAGATCTCGGTCCCGTTCCATGACTTGACGGTTTGTAGCGTAGTACTTCAATTCCCTTTATCTTCTCCCGATAAACCTATCACCGAGAGATAAGATCAAACTGTTCACTTATACTTTTAAAAATCGACTAAAGGCGATACAACCGTATCGGCTATTTTTGTTCTCAAGACGATACACACGATATCGGCTATCTTTCCACTAGAGGCGATAATATTATCGGTTACTTCTTTCCAACTTCTTTCCTTTGCTCAAGGCGATTTTATTCAATCGGCTATACCACGCTTATGTCATAATCACAATTAAGATCCAACTTCGATACTTGGATAAAACTTCTTAAGGTATCTCGCCATTGATGGCTCTAGTAAGTTCTTCTCCAAACAGCGTTTTTAATATATACGCATTGCCAGTGCACAACCGACAACCCGAAAAGGTCCTTCCCAATTCGGAGACCACTTGCCGAATATTCTGTCTTTGGTACCAATTGGCAATATTGTTTTCCAAACCAATTCTCCTTCGCAAATTGCTTAATTTTAACTCTCTTGTTGTAGTACTTGGCAACACGTATTTTATTCTTCTCAATATTCTCCAAGGCCTTAAGACGAATCAAATGCAAATCTTCTAACTCATCCATCATCGATCCTTATAATCTTTTTCCTCGTCAGTCCTTTTGTAACTCAACTCTCCTTGATCCCGATTGCAACTCCCAAGGCATCACAAAGATTATGTCCATAAACCAACTCATATGGAGATGCTTGTGTGGACCCATGGCAAGCCATTCGGTAAGCCCACAATGCTTCATTAAGGACCAAGTGCCATCTCCTTGGCTTCTCATCGATTTTCTTCGAATAATCTTGATCATGATCTTATTTGACGCCCGCTTGGCCATTGGCTTGTGCATAATAAGGAGAAGAATTATACAGCCTTATCCCCATGTTTTCGGCAAAATCACAAAACTCAAGAAGTGAACCGAGTCCCCGATCGGTTGTAATGGTCTCTGTGGAATCCCAAACCTATGAATTATATGTTCCTTGACAAAACTGATCATATTTTCGATGTGACCTTTTTCAAAGGGATAGCTTCAACCCACTTGGTGAAATAATCAAGTTGCTAGCAACACAAACTTGTGTCCTTTGCTAGATGGAGGATTGATCTGTCCAATTAAATCTATACCCCATCCTCTCGAACGGCCAAGGTTTAATTATCGGATTCGAAATGTATGCGGTGCTCTCGAACATTACCAAATATCGACAATCTCGACACCCTTTGTAATATTCAAAGCAATCCTCCAACATAGTCGGCCAAAAGTACCACTGTCCTCCTTATTATCCATTTCATTCGGTAAGCCGACGATGTGCACCACAAGCTCCTCCATGGACTTCAAACATAATCTTCTTAGCTTCTTCTTGGCTCAAGCATTTGAGCAATACTCCATCTATAGACTTGTGGTACAACCGATCATCAAGAAGCACAAATTTAAATGCCTTATACCCGAGCCTCCGGAAACTCTTTGAGATGGATCTTTCGAGATAGTTGATAATGTCACTTCTCCAAATCATTACTTATCTCGATCGAATTGAAAACATCTTCTTCGTCGTATAGACTTCATGATTTTCCCGATATCCGATGCGGCTTGAGCTAATTTATTTGCTTCTCCATTGTGCTCTCTGGGTATATGATGCAAAGTAACTACTGAAAAACTTTTCGAAGTTCCCTACATTGTTCATGGTACCCTTGCGGTACATCATTTTTGCATTCATATTGTCCCGTCAACCGATTGATTACCAATTCGAATCACCAAATACCTCAACAAAGAATAAACCTTCGGTTCTACCAACAAATTAAGCCCTCTAAGCAAAGCCTCATACTCGCTTGGTTGTTAGTGACAGGATATTCAATTGAAAAAGCAAACTCAAATATCTTTCCACGTGGGGATATCAAAAGAATACCAGCACCACCACCTTTGTCACATGATGATCCATCAAAAAATAATGCCCATGGGGCAATGTTAATCATATCAACGAGATAAATCACGATGTTGAGTAATAAAATCGGCAATTGCCTGTCCTTTCACCGCTTTTGCCGACTCATACTTTAAATTAAACTCGATGAGTGCTAATACCCATTTGCCGATTCTCCCACTTAAAATCGGCATTGACAACATGTGTTTAATTACATCAAAACTAGATATAACCACACATTCGGCATTTAACAAATAGTGCCGAAATTTGGTGCATGAGTAATAAACACACAAACAGCTTTTCTATAGCCGAATACCTTGTTTCAGGATCTAACAGTTTTCGGCTAAGGTAAGCTATTACTCTCTCTTTTCCATCAAACTCTTGCATAAGGGCCGATCCTATTGTTAGGCTATCGGCGCCACATACAGCTTGAAAGGCTTCTCAAGTTGTGGAGGTACCAACACGCGGTGCCTTCATATATTGCTTGATTTCATCAAAAGCCTTTTCCGTATGTCACCCTGCATAAATTTCGATCTTTCTTGAGCTTCAACAATGGAGAGAAAGGCAACACTCTTTCGATAAATTGGATATGAATCTTCTCACGAAATTGACCTTGCCCAAAGAATGATTGCAATTCTCAGTAAGGTTAGTTGGGGGCACAACTTTGTCTATTGCTTCCATGCTCTTTTTTCCAACTTCTATCCCTCCTTTGTGGATCAAGAACCCTAAAAACTCACCAGCCGAGACTCCAAAAGCACACTTGTTTGGATTCATCTTTAAGCCATGTCTCCTTGTGCACTCCAAAGTCTTTCTTAAATCGGCTAAATGTCCTTCATGGTCTCTGGATTTGACTACTACATCATCAATATAAATTTCTACAATCTTGCCGATTAACTCATGAAAGATATAGTTCATGGCTCTCACGATAAGTTGCACCGGATTCTTCAATCCAAATGTCATCACTATCCACTCAAACAATCCAATGTGACCAGGACATCTGAATGCGTCTTTGCAATATCTTCAACTGCCATGAAAATCTGATTGTAGCCAGCATTGCCATCCATAAAACTGATAACTTCATAACCTCGTTGCTGCATCCACTAATAAATCGGCAACTGGCATTGGGTATCCATCCATTGGAGTAGCTTTGTTGAGATCTCTGAAATCTATGCATACCCTCATCTTTCCATTCTTCTTGTAGACAGTACTATATTTGAAATCCATTCGCATACCCGCATGGCCGAATAAAGTTTGCTTCAATTAATCTCTCAATCTCTTTCTTTACATCGGCCAATACCTCCTCTTTATAGATTTTCCGTGGAGGTTGTTTGAAAGGACGAAATCCAGGTTTTATAGGCAGCTTATGCTCAACAATTGATCGATCCAACCCAGGCATCTCTGTAATCCCAAGCAAAACAATCTTTGAACTCATTCAAGAACTCTATTAACTTCAATTTATATTCGGGTCTAAATTTGCACCGATATACATCGGCCTTGACTTTGTGCTATCACCAACATTGATTTCTTCTAATTTGTCGGCCGACATGAAACCACGACCCGGTTTGCCTTTGTTGCCATCGATTGGATTGCCCATTAAAAGTTACCGTCGAGCCGATCGCTTGGATCGGCCGTTGATCCCCGTCGAACACATTGACAGGACCTTCTTTCCATACCTTACCCGAAAGGCAATCTAGTCCATCATACTCCCAATAAGCGGGCTCGAAGTGGCAACACTCACTTTGAATCATCGGCTGAACAACTTCTACATCATCTCCTACCCACTTGAATAAGGATTTGATGCATAGTTGAGGGTATACAAAGGCAATTAGCATGGATCCAATCCCTTCCCGAAGCATGCTATATGCCCCCTTGCCATCAATGACAAAGAAGGTAGTGATCAAGGTCTTGGATCCAATCATCGCTCCACATGTACCGCTCCACGAGTATCGAAGCATTGCCGAAGAAAATCTCTAAGGATCATGTCACCTGTGACAAATCTTCATTTGTCATACCAAGTTTCTGAAAGTAGCATAGGGCATAATATTGATAGCAGCCCCTCCATCAACAAGCATCTTAGTTAAAGGCTTGCCATTGACATATCCCTTCAAGTACAATGGTTTCGGATGACGATTTTTAACGGCTTATCAAAGATTGCTTGCCGAGTCAACACAAGTTGAGCCATCGGTCTCGGCATTCGGTCTCATCAAAATCTGAATATACCTCATCTTGCACTTCTTGGTCTTCGGGAGCTTTAAACTCTAATGGAATGAAGAACACCATGTTAGTATTAGCCGATGGGCCCCGTCTACCATCCTTTTTCTTAGGACGCCATACCGGCTTCTTTTTGGCTATTTCCCTGCTTCATCTCTTGATTTCTCAAACGCTCGAACTCTTCTCTTCGGCTTTTCCGCAGACCGGGAGGGCACCATTGACCTTTTTGCCATCTCGTAGGAGCTCTCTTCCGTAGTATGGACACTACCGTGAGCCCATGTTTGGTCTCGCAAATCTTTTCCTCCGATATCCATCAAAAACCGTTTATTTTTAGGCGCCGATCGTTCTCCGGAACTTTCATCCCAAGTCTATCATGAACGGGACGGCGGTTGACTCGAGATTGCCCGTACTCGAATATTGATCACGCATTCGGGGCAATTGTTTTCGCGAGGCAATTTCAAGCCTTCATTCCAACGATTGTCCGAAGAAGGAACAATTCCAATGAGATTGCTCTTGCTCTCTCCTGTATTCTTCTTGTTCCCTTTGGCGCACTTCGCTTCATATCTCCGACGTTCGCCATGAACCCGCGCTCCTCCTCAATGTACTTGCTGTTCCTCATCATACTCCATCTTCTTTTCCCATTGCCACTTATTCAATAAGTGTCGTCTTGTAACCCCCGCTTCGGATCGCGTGTATTCGGCAATTTCCCTTAGCTGCATCCGAAGTTTGACCCTTCTCTCGTTCGGCTATTCTTGAACTGCGCTTGTTGCACTTCCTCCTTGGTAACTTGCCGATTAGGGTCAACAAACCAATCTCTTTGGCTCTTTCGGATGTCGAACCTTCATCTTTCCCTTTTCCTTGGACTCACTGGCATCAACCATGCCTATGGAGAAAGAGACCATGTTACGAGGGAATGGGTTCTTGTCTACTTTCATCTTGCCATCAAATCTTAAGTGTCCATCTTGAATAGCCTTCGAATTTTTACTCGAACACTCGGCAATCATTGATATGATGAGAGTTTGTATCATGAAATCCACAAGTACTTCTTATCCTTTACTCCTTCGGGCGCAAAGATAGGATGTCCTTCCGCGGCCTTAACGCGTCCTTCTTGGACCGATACAAAAAGAGCTTATCTCGCTTTACCGACATCAAAATCATAAGATCCCTTCTCGCCGCTTCACCCATCGATGACCGACCAAAGTAGGCTCTTTTGTCCAGGTCAACTCGCAGCGGCTACTTCATCTTCATCTTCATATTCGATGCTTCCTCCGTAAATCCTCGATACATATCAACAAATTACACTGTTCTTTCCGAAAACGAGCATCTCTTCGAACCCTTGGGCTTGATTGCTCATTGCTTGTCGGCTTTTGTGCAAGCCGTCCAAGATCTTCAAACTCCATGCCGAATAGCTTGTCTCTAATATGTGGCAAAGATGCCTGCAATGACCAATTGTGCAAGCCGATCATCGGAATAGTCGAGAAATAGCACATGTTCTTTGCTTCTCTCGAATCTGGGAGATACTCCATTGGTGTCTCGGTAGTTTTCATCCTCATAGACCACGAGATCAACCATCTTCTTCTCATTGGTTCCTGTATAAAAGTATGAATGGAACTTTTGCTCCAATTCGCCCATGTACCAATGGAATTGGCCGGCTAACGATGCAAACCATGTGAAAGCCGGCCCCGTCGAGACATAGGAAAATATCTGATCCTCCAAGCTTCATCGGCGCGGCTTCTCCAAGTTGCATCGATATCTACCGACATGCTCAATGGTACTTGGTATCATCCTGACCAGAGAATTTGGTCAAATCCGTTGGTGGTTTAACTCTTGGTGGAAGAGCTACCCTATTGTACCATTCTCGGGAAAGGAGATTTGTATGCATATGTCGATGCTTTGGTTTCGTGCCGAATTGATTCGCATCATATCGGCCATTCCCGCTTAGGAGCTCATCATTTGCATCTTTTGCTCCCTGTCTCCTAGAAGGCACTCTGATGCACTCCCCGTATCCCGGATTCGGCAAAGCATCCGAGCACCGTAATCGTGAATTCACTATACCCATCTCCATAGACACTCTTCTGCAATCTGTTTGCTATTGGAGAAATCTTATAAGCGATGCGGGTATATCTCGTTGTCGCACCAAAAGCTACGACCATGAGTTTGCTTTGCGTCGGTCACAGGAGGCTTCTCTTTTCCATCATGAATAGCTCCATCTTTGCTTGTACCGATTATCTCTTCTCCTCCAGGTTGACTTCCCCGAAGATTGCTTGAGTGTTGAAGTACACTTGGCCCAAAAAGCTCTCCAAATCTTGCTTCAAATCGTTTGTCAACTGCCGGACCAAAAGTTTCAGCCATGATTTTGCGGAAGGTGCCCGGAAAAGCCGTGTTGTGATTCAACATAGTGTCTCCTACAGCTTGTAGATGGCTCCAACTACCCTCTCGCATCTCCTCCTCGTCGGTAACATCGATCGACCGAGAAAGAACTCGTGGCGGTGCTTGCTTGATCATCACTCTGCCACTCTTGTTCTTGGAAAAGGACATCGGACATTTCGCTGAAATTGTTCCATTGCTTGCTCCACCATCCGGCGTTGCTGCGCGGCGGCTCGTCCATGGTCACGTTCGAACGTGATCGTTGTCAATTTCCGATCCCATCTTATATTGAGAAGTTGTCCCACCGAGCGTGCCAAAAAGTGTGTTGACGCAAAATGTGACCACCCTGCGTCTCACACACAGCAAGCCGGAAAGCCTAGCTTCAATCGGGTGCCCGGGCGTCTGAATCCGGTGGCGTGCCAGTCGATTTGACCTGAAAAATCGACAAGGGATAAAACGGTAAGATCATAACTGGAACGTCTTTGGGTGAGACCCAGACAGTTCCATCTTTACGGCCCCGAAGCCACTTACGACGACACATAGCTATGGAAGCTATCTCGCCAACGGGATGCGGTTCATTCGGCTAAAGTAACATAACCGATGTAAACAGAACAAACTAGCCGAATACGGTAAATGAAGACATGTTTGAACAAGATTAAATCATTAAAGCATATCAAACTACATCTCATGTTTAAAGCATCATCAAGCACTAAAAATTAAGAATAAGTAACTTATAAATATAAATCTACTAAACAACACATGCATAGGCTACTCCAACTAGTCTCGCCGCACGTCTAGCCTTCATAAACCCGTCGAGCATAAACCCAAGCAAGCTAATCCACCGCATGATACCACTCACTATGAATTTACACCACTCCTTGCTACTAGATCAATCCACCGCATGATACAATCTAGCAATAAAGAGCTAAAAGCACATAATTATCTAACAGATCTATAGATACTTGCTACATGTATAAGCATAACCGTATCGGCAAGATTGCCGAATCGGGGTCCATGAAGAAGGAACAAACAAGCAACATGTAAAAGGAGCCTATCGATTAAACCGATCTCTAGTCCACCGATGACTAGCTCTAGAGTAACCCAAAGACTGCATCGCCGCACGGTACCCGGTCTGTCAAGGCTTATCTACATATAACGTGAATGAACCCGCAACATGTAACAATCTAGATCGATCTAATTCGACTATGTGAGCTTGATCTACTCGATATTGAATAAGCATGAGAGATACGATCAACAAGCCGAAAGAGTATCAATCTAGATTGGGCAAAAGGGTGTTGCAAATAATTAAACATTAAATAAAGCAAGCAACACGTGATAACTTAATGAATCTATTAGATCATGCCAAATCTAAAAGAGCCGATAACTATCTTTACTCATGTCTTAATCTGCCGCACGATACAAGGCACAAGCAAAAACTTCCCATCATTAAGCTTAAATCTGCCGCACGATACTAAGCAAAACGGATGAGACTACTTGCATCATAATCTAAATCCGCCGCACGATACTAGACATGATAGCAAGGTTGCCGGGACTTACGGAGGTCGACGGATCGATTGGCCCTCTCGAAGAACTCGACGACACGACTAAAAGGACTCGAAGGGTGGCGCGTAGCCGGTTGTATTGATTTGGTTGTGAACCCCTATTACAATGGTCGAGGGTTTATATTTATACCCTGGACAAAACATGAGTCCTAAGCACTTACGAACTATCTAACCAAAATTGGAAAGACAAAGACATGCTAACTCTATCCATAATCGGAGTCCTTGATCATCACGACTCCTTCCCTTTTCGATCGCCTTCCTTTTTCCTTTCTCCACCTTCAAATAAAGCGGTTGCCGACCGCTTGGCCATTTGCCGAACACATGGAAATTAGCCGACCGCATATGCACTTGCCGAATTCCTCTCTCTGCCGTCTGCGGGTCCACCTGTCATATTCCTGACCAAATTCTGGTGTTAACAACCCCGAGTAGAAGACGGCCATAGTCCGGCGCGCAGCGAAGACGAGGGCTTCCTGGATACGACCCCACAGAGAGGCACTGAACTCACGGACCCGGCTAGCGTAGCTCTGGCCAGCATCCGGCCCCTCGACGTCCACCACCGGCGGGAAGCCCCAGTTGGCGCTAAGGGTATCGATGGCCTCCGGTGATGTGGGCCTTGGCTGAGAGCACGCCATCAGCCAGCGCATGGGCTGACTTTGCGTCCTCACGCGCTTCCACCAGGTCCGCCTCCAAACCTGAAAAAGGACGACAAGAATCAAGTACTCAATCAAGTGCTCGAGCAACACGTATGAATCACGCACGAAAAAAAAAGGGGACTAAAGGACTCGAGCACTTACGGGTGCAACGGGTCGAGAGCCCTTGCTCGCACTCAAGCGCCCGCGCGAGCTCAGTCTCCTTTCTCTGGAGGGCGCGCTCGATGTCGCGTTTCTCCACGCGCAGCTCCTCACAGGCTTTGCCGGCGCCCTGGAGGGCGAGGTCCTTCTCCGTCATCTCTTGACGAAAGTTGACCACCTCCGTCTGGAGACCGCTCACCCGCTCCTTCTCCGCTTCGAGCGCGCTGGCAAGGGCCTCCTTCTCGGCAGTTTCCCGGGTGACCGCCGCCTGCAATTCCTTTGCAAATGCCTCGACGTTGGCCTTATCCTTCTGAAGCTGCTCCATGTCTCGGCATTTGGCCTTGTAGCCCTGCACCGCCGTAGCCGCGTCCTTCTTGAGCTGCTCGAAGACTTCGTGCAGCTGCGCGTACTTCTGACGAGCGGCCTCCACCTCCTGCGCGGCTTGGGCAAGCTTCTCGTCCGCCTCCCGCTGTGTCACCTCGGCCCCTTGCGCCACTCGAGCAAGCTCATCTTGAGCCTTCTTGGCGTCCTCCTTGGCAGCGTCCAGGGCAGCATTGACCTCTCGAAGGAGCCGAGCAAAGTGGTGCCGCTCGCCCTCAGGTTCCTGCCCCATCCGCACGTACCGCCGGATCTCATGCTCGCTCTCTTGCGTGGCACGGACATGCACGGATTTGGCATAAGAGCGACTCTGTGTCGTCTGAACCTCGAAGGGGAAATGTTAGAACATAAAATGCGATAGACCAAAAGGGCAAGCAACCGAACTCAAGGACACTCACAGAGAGAAGCCGGGGCATGTCCTCCGAAACGAGCGACAAAGCAGTCTTCAAGGCGCTTTCGAGCCATTGCCGGCGCTCCTCGGCCTCCACGTGCGCCTCAAGATCCTTCTGATCGTTCATCACGATCGGGGGAGCCTCGTGGTCAAGGGGGTCGGAGAGCACCAGCGGCGGCCTCTCCCAAAGAGGGAACTCCTCCCGCATCTCCTTGTCGACGGAGGAGTGGAGTCTCCTCACCGCCTCCAGGTCGACATCCGCCGTCACCACCCGCTCGGCCAGGGTAGGTGGGTGTTGCGGCTGACTCCAGGAGGAGGACACCTCTTGGGCGAGCGCCCGCGCCTCAATCCACCTCCGCTCCTCGATAGAGACGTCAGTGGGCTCGGTGGGACCAAGGCCGACCGACCGCATGTGGCTGTCGACGATGGCAGCCGCCGTCAGCTTCCTTTGGGCCTTCTCCCACTGGTCGGCGTCGGTCATGACCTCGAACCTCACCTCGCCCGTCTCCGAGTCGGGCACGAGGTGGGGCACCAGGGCCCCTGACAGCTGCAGAGGCAGCGGCGGCGCCTGGTACGGCACCAGATGGAGCCCTAGCTCGACGTCCTGGCGCTCATCGCCACCCGTGACGGAGGGCTACTGCGCCACTGGCTCCGCCTGCTGCTCCACCAGCGCCGCCTGCTGCTCCGCTTGCAGCTGATGCTCTTCGCCGCCTGCGGCGGTAGGCTGCACCACCGGCCCCGCCTGCTGCTCCACCGGCTCCTCCGCCTTCTCCTCCTCTTGCGTGGCGGCGGGGTGCTCCTCGAGCGCCCCCTCTCGAGCGGCAGTTTGGGCCTCCCCGTCCTCGACCCTTTGCCCAGCAGAGGAGTTGATCTCCATATCCCGAGGAGGGGTTGGGGCTCGGCTCGGCTGAGGCTCAGGCGCCGTTCCCGCCTCCTGCATCTCCACATCCCCCACCGGCCGATCGGTGGCTACCGGTGTTTCCTCCCCCTCCTTCTCCCTGCGCTCCTCCTCAAGCTGGCGCAGGCCGATTGGCCAGGAGGACTTGGCGCCCGAGCTCGGACTCTCCTCTTCGAGCACGATGGGCTGCTGCTCCGATCCAGCCCCCGTCGCCGGAATAGAGGCCGCCGGCTCTGGCGCCATCGCCCCTTGGTCGCCGGCTCTGGCGCCATCGCCCCTTGGTCGCCCGCCGCCGCGTCGCCCAGCGCGCCTGACGATGACGGGGTCTCGAGCGGGAGGGCGGTCGAAGCCGTGGTGGTGGTGGCGTCCTTTTCCCCCGCAGCCTTGGTCACGGCCCTGGCACCTGCACGGCACGCAGCTGCCATCAGCTTGCCACGCCTAAGTGCATCCTTGGCCCGCTCTAACCCAACTGGAGTAGAAGGAGGAAGGATCACTCCACCTGGCATTGACGGGGTGCCACTCGACCCTCCTGTGGTCTTCAGCCTTTTAGTAGGCAGCATGGGGGGGAGGGATGGTAACGTCTGCAGGGAGCGCTTAGTCCTGGAAGAAAGAGAAAAACAAAAATTCACTATGACAAAACACTCACACGCGAACAAAAGAGTGCAATAAGGGATAGGTCGACCAGAAGACTTACCCTGTGGTCGAGGTAGCGCTGCTCGAGCCATCCAGCTTGCTCGAAGCGCTCGGGGGCTTCCGAGCCTCAGGCGCCCCCCTCGAGTCCCTCGAGGACTTGGGGGCCTCGAGCCCACCGCCGGGTGTCGCTCGGGGCTCGACACCTTGGCGTCCGCCCCGTTCGCCGACTCCTTGGCCGGGTCGGGCACGCGTCCCCTTACGGATCCCGGGTCCCGCGGGTCGAGGTCCGCTCGGCCGGCGGTTCGCCGGAAAGGTGCCGGCGTTGCTCGCCGGCCTGCGCAAAGGTTGAAGTGCGCACATTTGCGCCTCATGCTGCCGGGTGTGCGCGCCGTTGAAGAAGAACGGTGGCGGGAGGAAGAGTCCCGCCGCGTCGCGAAATGGCGCCGCGCCCGCCCGCCATGGCTAGAGCGGTGGGCGACTCCTCCCGCCGCCACCGCTTGAGCCGGCGACGCCGAGCGAGCACGGTGGCCGGAGCGTTGAGACGCCCCACCCCCCCCCCCCCCGCTGCGCCCTTGCCTCCGGGCCGGCGACGGCGTTCGAGCACCGCGGCTCGACGACTCCTCCCGGGCCGCTGCGAACCAGCGAAGAGTCGTCGCGCAGAAGGCCTGGCGCCAAAGTTAGCTCCTGCACGCGAGAGCGAGGAGGCGTCAGGGCTCGAGTGGCGGTGGCGCCATCGCTGTCGGTCGCCTCGTCATCTTCCCCGTCATCATCGCCCTCGTCCTCGTCGGTCGACTCGAGACTAGAGCTCCAGTCGGTCGGGTCCGCCGCCAGACGCACTTCACGCGCCCGGTGGCGCCTAGCCTTATGCTTCTGAGTCTCCTCTAAGTCACGAGCTTTCTTTGCTCTCTCTTCCCTTTTCGAGAGCACGGCGGCGTGTTCTCGTTCGCCCCTCAGGCGTCTTACCTCGCGGTCGGGCGCGTCCTCCTTCACCGGGGGCCTCGACTCCGCGTGGTCGTTGATATTCTGAAAAAAAAAGAACAGGCCTCGATAAGGATCGCTCGATTAAAAGAAACGACGAAAGAGGATCTCGAAAAAACTCACAAAGCCCAGCAGGTTGAAGGCCGGACGCATACGGAAGAGGCCGACTTGGTTCTCGCCGAAGTTCCTCCCGCCGTCAATCGCGTCGCGCACCCGAGCCACGATTGTGGCGACCAGGAGGGGCGCGTCCGACATCCTGCTGGCCGTGAGCGCCGCAGGATCGGCGTCCTCCGTCATCTGGTCGAGCCGTAGCGGGCGCTCGGTGAGCGGGAGCACCCGGCGGCTGTGGAACTCGGCAACGACGTGCGCGATGTTGAAGAAGAGGTTGCCGGACCTCCGGTTGCGGAGGCTCGAAATAGCGTTGAGCAGCGAGTCCATGCGGGGCTGGCGCGCCTGCGGCTGGCCGTGCATCCAGTTGAAACCGGGCGCGGTTAGCACGGCGCCGGTATACTCCGGGAAGAGGCCCTCCTCGTTGCGGAGGTAGAACCACTCCCGGTCCCAGCCGGCGTTGTTCGACGCCCACGCGCCGGATAGCCCGGCCTCCTTCCTCTTCAGCCCGATCGAGCAGGAACCCGCTCGAACGTAGCGACGGACCTTCGGTTTCTTCTTCTTCTCCTCTTCCTCCTCATTTTCCTCCTCCTCCTCGTCACCGTCATCACCATCGTCGTCGGCGGCCTCCTTGTCTTTCACCGCCTTGGTGAAGAGCGTCGCCTTAAAGATGTGGGTGAACAGGTCCCACTACGGCGCCATACCCAGATACCCCTCACACACGGCGGCGTAAGTAGTCGCGTGCGAAATGGAGTTGGGGTTGAAGTGCTGGAGCTCAACCCTGAAATGGTGGGGGAGCGCCCGCATGAAGCGGCTCGGCCGCGCACCAAGTCCCCGCCGGTGGAACTTGATAAAACTCAGGATATAGCCCGGCGGGGGATTGGGCTCGAAGTGGTCGTCATCCGGCACCCGCCACTCTGGTGTCCCCTCCGCCGGATTGGGCGGAAGCAATCCGCCATTGACCAGGTTGATCAGCATCGCCTCGGTCACCGTGGACCGAGGCCACGGAAGCGCCTCCTCCATCACCACCGGCGTGGGAGGCTTGGCGGCCTCCTTGCCTTTGCCCTTGCCTTTTCCACCGGCACCCTAACCAGAGCTCTGACCCGTCTTCCTGCCTGACCTCCTCATGTCGGCAACGGGAGTGGGACGGTGGAGCAACGACGGCGGCGGAGCATGAGGAACGGTGGCGCGGGGAACGGTGGCGCAGAAAGCAAGCACGGTTGTGGGCTAGAGCGGCGCTGGCGGTCGCGGGCGCGCGCGCGGTTGCGGATGATGACGGCGGATTGGATCTAAAAACGGAGCGGCGGCGGTCGGTCGCGGCGCGCGGCGGCGGTTGCGGATGATGACAGCGGATTGGATCTAAAGCGGGCGCAACGGCGGCGTGAACGGCAAGAAGGGCGAGAATGCGGGGAAGAAGAACCGGAGCCCACTCTTCCAAATTTATAGAGCTCAAGCCGATCCGCGTGAATCGCATCGACGGCCCGATTGCACCATCCAACGGCCGCGCGCCCGACGGACTCGGCTAAAAAACGGTAACCGCATTTATTGCCCTGACAAACCGCCACCTACCTCCACTTACAGGGCGCACACGTCGCGAGACGGAGCGGAACCGTCGCCAAGCCACGATCATCATGATGCGCCGGTTTCCGCCTAAAAAGGCGCGCCGCTTGCAACGGACGGATGCGCCTCGAACAGGCGAGGTGACGGGACGTCTCAACAGACGGTTCCTTACACGGTAAGAAAACCAGGGACCCCGATCCCACAAATAAGTCTCGAGGGAGCGGAGGCTGACCCACGGACGGGTTCGAACAGCCGCCCTCGAGCACCCGAGTTAGGGGCGCCTATGGGAAGAAACCCTCGAAAGGTTCCGCTCGAGAACGAACCCTCGAACCCAGATGGCGTGTCCAAGGCGGGGCACTAGGTATCCAAGAGATCCCGTCGACGGGAGGCACTCGAGCCGCCGGTCCCCTCGAACGGGGCCGGTCCTCTGGAAACTAAGCGCCCAGCTCTAATGAGAGCGCCCCCGGGCCACGAAGCCGTCTCCCCTCGAAAGGAGGCGAGTTCTCACTTGGATTACCCGCCATCAGCTCACAGGGAGATGTGGCGCTCGCTCGGTCGCGAGTAGTGTCAGACCTCTCACCACTTGGATCTGATCCAAGAGATCCAGCGGGGAACTGGATCGCGACTCAGGCCCCGCCATTCGAGGCTCGCGGGCTCGAGTCACCTAAACGGCCCCCATCGACGGGGGAAAAGCAGGAGGTGCTCGGGGGCTCGAAGAGTAATTGAATCTCCTGCCTCGAGCTGCTACAACTCCGGTTAATAATACTCTCACTCAAAACCGTTCATCTCAAAGCCCCCAGAGGAATGCCTCATTCCTCTGGGGCCTCGGGGGCTACCCCCGCGGGGGACGCTCGCGCGCTCCCCACGGAGAAAGGACGAAATAACTCCTCGAGGCAACATGACCCTAAGTCTAGGTACTTCAACTCCACTTCATGATCCCTTGCTTGAAGTTTTTCACAATCAAGCAAGGGCTCGGGGCTCTTGTCAGATACCTGGATTAGGGGGTCCTAAATTGGGTGAATTAGAGATGAGCAAATCGGCCTCATCCCTCTCTAAAAATCCCAAAAGCTAACTGACCAGAGAAACCCCCAATCCCCCTCGAGCTAGGCCGGCCCACGATCAAGCCCACAAAGCCACAAAGCCACAAAGCCCACCGACTCGAGCAGCAGCCGCTCGACCGCTCGAGAAAACATTACGGAAACCGCTCGAGCGAGTGACCGCTCGAGACGGTAACTGCTCGAGCGAGCGACCGCTCGAGACAGAGACGGAGACCGCTCGAGCGAGCGCCCGCTCGAGTCCGCCTGCAATAATTGCCTATCCAAGACACGCACATGGCTACAGTGCGTGAAATAGTGAGAAGGACGCCTGCTCCGCCTAACCCCATGGCTACAGTGCGTGTAATAGTGAGAAGTATGCCGGTCACTTCTCCTATTCCACCGCCCATACCCGGGATTCGAGCATGACAGGCATCACTATTACACCACGCCGAACACTATGCCGCGTACGACACCCCCTTGGAACGCGATTGTCAACTCTGCGCACCACCAAACCCGCTGCTCAGTCCCGTCGTTTAGACCATCCACCCCTCGAAACAGACATTAACCACTCGAGGAGTGATGACGGATGCGACCTGAGCATAGGGCGCGCAGTGTCCTGTCTTTCCCACCTCGACGGCCATACAGCGGGGTTCCCGGACGCACGTTCTCGTCTACGCCGGCACCATACCTCGACTACGTCAGCCCACGACCGAGAAGGACGAGCAGGCCATCATCGACCATACCGCTACAGGCCCGGACCGGACTAAAGCATGAATCCACAGGCTCGAACCGGACCAAAGGGAGCGTCTACAGTCTCGACGACTCGACACGGCGCCCGTACCTCGACGTCACGCCCACGACAGCCCTAACCACCGTGTAACCCTAAGCCTCCCCTTGGCCTATAAAAGGGGACGCCAGGGCCTTGTAAAGGGCAGGCTCTTACGCACACACGTTCCCACATTTTCGTACGCTTATTCACGGCAAAATCCCGCTTGTATTCACCCCGGTACAAGCACTTAGGTGCAAGATAATACAAGTTTCCTCCCCCTGCTGGACGTAGGGCTTTCTTTTGCCCGAACCAGGATAAACCATTTGTGTTCTTCTTGTGTCACCATCCGGATTAGGGAGCACGCATAGAAATTTACTCGTTGGTGTTATACCCCCCGGGGTACGAAACACCGACAGGGGTCTTTATACTGGATTTTTTTTACAACCATCAGAGCTGATTCAACATTTACAGAGATCTGGATATGATTCGACATTTGCACCGCATTGCATGTTTCAAACTAACCAAACAAGATGCATCCGATCAGGACGAATCATTGTAATCATATGTACAGACTGAAAGAAAGCAGATGTTCCAAGCCTAGGGGAGCGCAGTAATGATAACTTTATGTTCCACACCAATCACCTTCATGAAATCCCTGGTCGTGTGATCTTGAACTAGCAATGACACACACCGAAATCACATTGCAGATGCTTCACCAATGCAAGGATGGTTACTTCTTCACTCGCTCTTCAGTACCTGGCTCAGACCAGTGACGACGATGCTCATTGTAGGCCGGAAGTCTGCCTTGTACTGCACGCACAGTGCAGCAACAGCAGCCATCTGTTTGCCAAATGAAATCAAGAATTACCCACACACACAAAAGAAAATAAAGTCCGTTTGTTTAGAGTACTACCTTCAGAACAATGATATATTATCCTCTTCTAAGACAAAAGACCAATATTAGTTGTAACTCTAAAGAGTAGCAAACTTAGCAAATCGATTAGCTTATGGATTTCAGTTTATTTTGGTGTGTACCTAGCTCCATAAAAAGTCGTGCCCTTAGTCAAATTAAAGTGTCTGTGTATACTGTTTTTTAAAATTATGAATGTTTAAATCAACAGAAAGTCTGTTTACTTTATGTTAGTGTTTTGTGTTAAGATTTACAAGCCACTGCTAACTGTGGTTTCTGTTGTATATTTGTAGGGACAAAGCTTGGAGTTATTTGTGGAGCATGCCCTCTGAATCTTCAAAGTGGAGGGCAGAAGTTTTATCTGTCTGACGCTAAATATCATTTTCCAGATAAGTCTGTCTGACGCTAAATATCATTTTCCAGATAAGTTCAGCTTAAATGTAGAACAAACATTGAAAAAAGAAAAATTTTAAAAATGATTATGAATTCTATTTTCCAATGTCGAAATAGATGGTAATGTTCAAAGGTACATCACAAGTCACACTGCATAGACCTCAACTTGCTCACTCAAACACACAACATCCAGGCTTAACAATATTGTTACCTTGCTTTTTTTTAGATAATGGATAAATCAATATTGTTACCTTGCTGGCAGCCTTCTTTGGGTATCCTCCTCCAAGCCTTGGATCTATGCACTGTTCCACCGTGTCCTCACTAAGTCTTGGTGTAGCCTGCACCTTAGGATAAACACATTAGCTGCTGCATCCTATAGAGAAACTAGAACAGGGAGTGCTGGCACATGTACCCATGTCACTAAGCTCTGCTGTCCACGTGGCATTGTATTATCGAATGCTTTGCGGCCAGTTAAAAGCTCCAACAGTACAACCCCAAAGTTGTAGACATCGCTCTTTGTGCTATACTGTCCAGTCATTAAACGCCTAAAAAGTTCAAAGAAGGAAGCAGCACATAACATAAGTAGCAGAAATGATGGCATATCATTAATCAGCCTAGGCATAAGTCTGAAAGCGTGGTCCATCACATACTCAGGTGCTTCATAGTCATACTTGGGAGAAGGCCATACAATCTCATGGTACTTATAAAATCTTTTAGAGACTATTTGTATACCAATATCACCTATTTTTGCAACATCATTGTCCAAGAGAAGTATCTTGCTGGACTTGATGTTGTTGTGGATGATGGGAGGATGAAACTTCTCATGGAGGAACTCGAGGCCTTTTGCTGCACTTACGGCGATCTTCACACGCTGCAACCATGATAGAGGTGGTCCTGGTTGGACTTCCTTAACACCCTCTTTACCTATGATCATGGCAAGCTTAAAAAATATCAGGTGGGAATTTCACGCTTGATACTTCCTTAGATTATGCAGATTAACAATGTGGTCAATAAAACAGGTCTGAGTTTTAACATAGATCATGGTATTGGCCCATATCTGACAAGAAAACACAAAATTGTCAAGCTAGGAACCTATGAAAGTAAATTTCTTATTGCTCCATACCATGAAGAATATCGTGCAAGGAGCCCCTTGGTGCATACTCATAAGCAAGAACACGAGTGTTCCCTTCAAGAAAATATCCAAGAATCTGCACAATGTTGTCATGGTAACACATTCTGAAAATAGTCGTAACCTGCAAGACAACTAGAATTTAGGCGGTAATCTTTCACTGTACGCAACAATAAAAGAAGAACAATAAGTGAGAAAAGTCTGACCTACACTTGAATTTCTGCAGAAGTATTGAACTTTTTTACAGCTAAATTATGCCCGTCTTTAAGAACTCCCAGAAAGCACTTGGTGTATCGCCCCTCTCCTATAAGAAAATCATTACTGAAATTCTTGGTTACTTCTTTCAGTTCCTCCAGGGAAATGGTTGATATGAGACTTGGATGAGATTTATCAGTGTTGTTAATAGGGGCAGGACACGAGCATTGGCTATGTTTATTGATACTACCAGCTGCATTGAAGAAAAAACAAAGTGTTAGAATAGAATCGAGACATGGTATTCGTTTTTTCCTCCTGCGCTACGTCCGCGCGCCATCACCCGCCCGTGCGGCACTCGCCCCGGCCGGTAGCCCTTGAGGGACCCGCGCCCTGCCCGCGAGACACCCATAGCGGCCTCTCAGCCCCGAGCCAAGTGTTGCGTGCCCCTCGCGGCCCCCTCCGCCCGTGCTTGCCCTTTCACGCTCGCGTAAGTAGAAGGCCGTGCTTCTCTCTGCTTTATCAAAAAAAAGAAAAAAAGAGAGGAGGGAAATGACAAAAAAGGGGAAAAAGAGACCGGAAGTTCGTCTCCTTTCATGGTTGGTGCTATTCCAGTCCCATGCACTGTCATTTTCATTTTCAGACAGTAGCTACATCGATATCCAAAAACTCAAGAAAACATATGAGCCTGCATCCGACCTGAGGTCCCGTCCACGTCCGCCCCCGCCTAGGGCGACTCGGACGACACCAAACCGAGCAGCCGCCGGCCCTTCCTCTCACCACATCTCCCCTCGCCGCCACCGGAGGGGGTGGCTGGGAAGCCCGTGCCGGCCCCGAGGATGGTAGTGGCGAGGTCTTCGGATAGAAGCCAAGGGATCCTCCGACGGGGCGGCGCCCGGAGGCCATGGCTTGGACGTCGCGACGGTGCGCAGAGCGGCTAGGCGGTTCCCCGTCCTGCACGTCCCCTTCCCCCCTCCCAACGTTCCTCCACCATCCCCGGCGTGACGAGCCTATGAAGCAGCTGCGGTCGGTCTGATCCAGCCCTGGCGGGTCAGATCCGCCGGTTGGAGGTTCCCTCCTTCTGTCCTTGGTCGGCGACGGCGGTGACTCGGCGGCGGCTCAGACTCCGTCCATGGCGGATCGGGTCTCCGGCGTTTGGGGTAGGTCAGGGTCGGGTGGATCTGGGCCTGTCGGTTCCGGAACTAGCTTCGACCCCAACTCCCTCGTCCCTCCTTGTTGCTGATGGCGCCGGCCGGCCGCATGGGGAAGAGCCACCGAGCCCCCCTGTGCGGTGGGATCTGCGTCATCTGGTGGCAGCTTGGGTGAAAACTTTGCCTGGCACACACCGGGCCAACTCACCTTGTTGAAGGCGTCGCTGAAGCTGCTACGCCTGTGGGCGTTCAACAGCTGGGTGAAAACCTAGCCTAGTTTCTCCGGGCGGGCGGCGGAGTGTTGGCTCGTCGTCGAGGTTGTTGATCTTCAGGACCGGGTGTCTCCACTGCGTTCATTCACTGCGCATGACGAGGTGGTGCTCAAAGGCGTAACAGCTCGACGTTTGGTGCTTGTGCACCAAGTGATTTGTGTTGTTGCCTTAGAAGAAACGTCCATCTTCAATGGTGCTCGGTGTCCATCGTTTCAGTAGCTTTTTAGGTCTTACAAGTGTTTTGGCGGCTTCATCTCGACGGTGGCGATCTTACTCTAATGGAGTTTTTATTCTAGGAGTTGATTTCACGGTGCAAGTGAGAAGTCGAGTAGGACTACTTGAGCCCCTTGATGGGGATGTATTTTCTTTTGTCATTTTCTTTCTTTTATTTTTTCAGTATTGTAATCTTTTGGCCTGATTCTGCCTACGGGTAGATGAAGCCGGATAGTTCCTATCCATTATCTAAAAAAAAGCTACATCAATATCCAGGCGTTGTGTTTGCCAGCACCAAAACTAGCCACCAAGTCATTTCATTGGTACAATAAAGGTTAGCCTCACACCCTGCTCGCACCCACACACAGATTACATAGCCCAAATGAAGCTCTATGTTAACCCATAGTACAACTTAACTCCAAAAGTGACCAAATTGACTAATATTTGGCACATATGTAGGATCATGAAGTAAATACAATAGGCTAAAGTAATTGCTTCTCTAGAATAGCACTAATGCTTGACAAATATTATATTATGAATAAATTACATGGTACCCCATTGCAAACCAAAATTTAGCGAAGATGGATTCTGGTAAGGGTGAAATTCATTGTGCCGAGAGGTATACCTAAACCTTAAGTACTGTACGTTCTATTTGTTTTTTTATGTGTGTATCTACCAGGTTTAAGTTTGAAAGAGAAAATATGAGAAGAGGTTTTGTTTTGTGTACCAGCGAATTTGCTTCTACTAGCAATGATCCGGAGACGGGAAAGTACATACTCCCTCCGTCCCAAAAAGAATGACGTTTTTTGACTGATAGAAATCATGTTTGACCATCCGTCTTATTCAAAATTTTTGCATAAATATCATATATTTTTTTTGGCTTAGTTTATCGTTAGTGATACTTTAGTAATGATTTATTTATTTAATAATTTGCACAAAATTTTTGAATAACACGAATGGTCAAACACGATGTCTGAAAAGTCTAAAACGGCATTCTTTTTGGGACGGAGGGAGTAATCCATTTCGGGCCTCATTTGGACATCAAGTTGTAAGCAATCCATGGCAATGGAAATGGCCTCATGAAGGAAGTACCCCACATGTTCATAACAAACCTTGCCAAAAATCTTAATTGCATTACGGTCTCTTGTATAAGAATCAAGGAAGTCTGTGGTAAGCACATGAGCCCTACCATTATACATATATCTCACTGTCTTCCAAATGCAGAGCTCTAAAAGAACAACTCCAAAGCTATAAACATCAGATTTTTGGTTGAAAAATTGACCAGAAACATCCCTTGGGTCTAAATAATACTTTTTTAGTTCATTGTCATGAACATGAAACGCATTATATTTCTGTGCCACTGAAATTCCAAGAAATGTCGACAGGTTCACATTGAAGATATTTGGCACAAAGTTCTTGTCTAAAAATATATTGGCCGATCTAAAGTTTCCTAAGAGGCTGGTGGCACATGAATCAGAACTTTCAGCTACCAATGAATGGATATGAACCAGGCCCTCTGCACACTGGACTGCTATCAACAGGCGTTGATGAAGAGGAAGCTTTTCCATGGAGCAGATAGTGTCATAAAGATTTCTGTTGGTAAACGATACAGAGCCAAACATTGTCTTGGATACATCACAGCAGGACTCGTACACACACTCTAAACTGGATTTCCCTAAGTGGAAGCCAATAACATTCGCAACATTTTTGTGACTCTTTTGACTCAATATGCTCATAGTGTTCAAAAATATCTCTCTGTCAGTTTCTGAACTTGTCTTAAGTAGTCTAACTATAATTGGACGATTCATGTCGAGGACTCCATTGTAGAGACATTCATGCATCGATTTCCTAAAGGTCATGCGGCAGTTTTTTGTCATTTCTTTCATTTCAGTTTTACTGAAAATTTTCAGATCTCCAAATTGGTATGCTGCTAACAGTACATCCAGATATCTCTGCATAGCTTTCCTGATCATCCTTAGACTAGTAGCTACTTCAATCATTTCAGGACGTGCTTTGATATCCCTCTGCAAGCATTTAGCTGCTAACTGTCCAATGTCTCCAAGAAACTTCTTGTTTTCTGCAACACTGATTTCCTCATCAAACATGTGCTGCACATCCTCCCCTTTCGTAAGAGCCTCATTAAAACTTTGAGCAAGGGTAATGGTCCCATCCACTGCTTTTTTCCTTGTGATAACTTCCAGTAAAACCACTCCAAAGCTGTAAACATCGCTCTTTGGGGTTAGAATTCCACTCTCGCAGTATGCTGGATCAAGGTAACCTATGGAACCAATGATAGTGGTAGTCTGCTGGGGGGCATAAGCACAAAGAAGTTTTGCAATTCCAAAATCTGATAACTTTGGTGTAAGATTCTCGTCTAGCAGTATATTATCAGGTTTGATGTCACCATGAATAATAGGACTATACATCGAATGCATGCACCTCAATACTTCAGCAACCTCAATGGCAATTTCTATTCTTTCCTCCAAAGGGAAGGGAACTTGACCATTAGTGCTGTTGCCATGAAGTATGCTGCTGAGGTTCCCATTGGAGATAAACTCCATGACAATCATTAGAGCATTTTTCTCGGTGCAGCAGCCCAAGAGTCTGACAACATTCTTGTGGTTTATTTGAGAGTGCACTATCACCTCCTTGGCAAATGCCTCTTTATGGGACCCATGCATATTGTTGGAGTATAGGCTCATGTGGCAAGGCCCATGAGGCCCATGTATAAAATAATATACAGCCACCCTCGTAGGTTAGGGTTCCTCCCACCCGATCCCAACCCGATCCCCTTCCTGGGCGCCGCCACAGCCGCCGCGCGCCGCCGCCGGTGGCGAGCCATGGCAGGCCATGGCGGCCCTCCTCCCCCTCCTTCCTTCTTCGTTACCTACCCCCGCTCCCGTTCTCCGCCCCCGGTCGTGCGGGCGCCTCCTCTCTTCCCCGCGGGCGACCCCGGCCCCGCCGCCGCCGCCGCCGCTGCTCAAGGTGGGCGGGGCTATGGCACCGCCGCGGACACCCTCCACCATCTGCGCGCCCCCGCTCCCGGCTTCGGCCCCCCGCAGCTCGACGCCGGGGCCGGCTGCTCGGCCCCTACTCTGGCGCTGGCAGCCGACGGGGACATCACGGAGCAGGGCAACGGCTCCGGCGGGGGCTCCGGCGGCGAGGACATCGAGGACGCCACCCCCAACGCCACCGCCACGCCATGCCCTGACATCCCCGGCGGGCGCCCCCCTGCGGACACAGCTACTGCGGCTCTCTATGCCGCCACATTTGCTGCTGCCGCTGAGGCTGGCCTCGACCCCGCGGCTGCGGCCTCCTACGCCGCTGCCGCCGCCGCTGCTGTCACAGCGGGGCTGGGGCTGCAGCCGTCATCGTCCAGCGCCATGGCCTTCTCTGCTGGGGGCAGACCAGCCGGCGTGCTTCTCCACCCGGCGGCTGCCGACAACCAGGGGCGGCCCTTCACCTTCCCCCCACCGCTAGTCGACACTCCTCGGCCCGACTCCACCCTCGCTGCAGCGCTCATATCCGCCCGAGCAGCGGCCACGGTGGGGCAGGAGCGCGTCTGTGCGGCTGCCCTCGCTTGGCAGCGCGAGCGGGACGCCACCGACACTCTGGCACCCTGCCCGGGGCCAGCTCCTCCGGATCCGGCTCAACGGGGCACCGCACCTCCACCACTGTGGTGCTCCGGCACGACCTGGCCAACCCCTCGTCCAGCAGCTCCACTACCAGGCTCGGGGTGTCCAGAACATCGGGCTACTCATCCGGGTCGTCCTCAACCCCGCGTCGACCTCCTACGCCCGCTGGAGGGAACAGATGGTCCTCGTCCTCCGCCGCTACGCCTTGGACGACCACATCCTCGACGAGCCACCGGCCCAAGCGACTTCGTCGTGGCTCCGTCTCGACAGCATCGTCCTCTCCTGGATCCTCAACACGATCAACTCTGAGCTCCAGGACATGCTCCGCAACACCCCCTCCGCTCGCCACGCCTGGCTGGCACTCGAGAGCCAGTTTCAGGGCAATGCTGAGGCCCGGGCCCTGCAGCTCGACGTGCGTTTTCGCACCTTCGAGCAGGGTGACCTTGCGGTTGGGGAGTACTGCCGCAAGATGAAGGCGATGGCGGACTCCCTCGGTGACCTCGGCTGGCCCGTGGAGGACCGCACCCTCGTCCTCCAGCTCCTCCGCGGGGTCAGCCACCGCTACGCCAACATCAGGTCGTTGATCGTTCGCCAGAAGCCTTTCCCCACCTACCTGCAGGTTCGCGACGACCTCCTCATGGAGGAGATCACTCTGGGGGGCCTGGGCGGATCCAGCTCCGCCGGGTCTCTCTCTACTGCTGCAGGTTCTTCGGCCTCTGTTGATACTAGATACGCACACGAAAGAATCAAAGAGAAATAATCCGCAAGCGCACGGATATCGGTGAGCACTTCACCCGGGAGATATTCCAGAGTATCGTTATTTATTTATCCGCTAGGAGAAAACGTGCATCCGACTAACCCAAGTCTATACTTAACCCCCGAGCTACGTACAAGGTAATGAGCGATATAGAGAGGATTACTACCACAGTCTTCTTCCAACCTATGGCAAGCTTTGCAACTACTACTCTATGGGAGCACCTAAGAAAAGACACCATAGAGGATGCTTAACCTAGCACTTTTGGACCTACCTTACCTTCTGACGGGAAGTGGATTACAAAGGTAACAAAGGGACCGTCATCTCCCCGCTACTACCACGGTTCCGGCCGGATAGGGAGCATCTACGAGTGAACCTAGCCCAAGCACCACGCTTACGCTACGAACGATTACTCTATTCCCAACCGGAAGCGAATAAAGTAAACTCGTAAACCAAAGAGCAATAATAACAAGAACTTACTAGTATTAGAAGTTGAATTGCGAATGATCCTAGAACCAAGCCTCGGGTTAGGAGACTTGATCCCGCAGTACAACCGGAGAGGAGACACCGACATGCCGGGCTTCCTCCAACTCTACCTCCACCCTATACTCTCTCTATCTATCTTGAATGCTAGGCTCTAGGGAGGAGATCCATTCAAGGGACCCCTCTCACCTGATCCTCTCTGGAAATAATGAATTAGGGTTTCATGGGATGCCTCCTCCAGGGGCCAGGGGCCCTGTTTATATAGCCCCCTAGGATGCATCGCAGCCCTTGGATCAAACCGACCTAAACGGACGATTATTATTCATCCTCAAAGGCGGTGGAACAGGGATCCGCAAGGCTGACGCTGATTGGCTGAAGTGGGCAGTCGGCCGCCCAAGGTGGGGAGTCGGCCGACTCTCCACCGAGCCCGTTCGGGCTCCCGTTTGGTCCAGAGCCTTCTCGAACCTTCCAGATTACAGAATTTTCACCGGTTCCCGATTATCTCTATGTAAACCTGACATGTGGGCCTTCCTTGGGTATTTTCAGCTGACACCCTGTAGAAACAGACATTCACCAAAACTTGTGGAATTCCATTAGTGTAAGCCCTATATCTAGATGGTAATTATATTTAGGTCCTTTTTCATGTCTAGTTGACGGTAAAAATTGACACTTATCGACCGTCAACAACTCCCCCAAGCTTACCCTTTGCTCGTCTCTGAGCAAAGATAAACTCAGTGATAGATCAGGAGTTGCTACAATGCTTTCATGCCTCAAAAGTACACATGCGTTCAAACAAGAACTCTCCTCCGGATTAGAGTGAACTATTCTGACTCAAAACTTACTCATATTACCTTTCACCATGGGGCTTGTAGCCGTCACTTGGGTCTTGAGCAGTTGAAAGACAGAATGGTCAAGTCAAGCGCTATGTTTCTCGCTCTTTGATCAACTATTATTCCGGAGTTTTTGCAAGATTTTCAAATAAAACTCGAGTTTCCTTGTATGACTCTTTCAAGTCTCTCATTTGTGGTATTTCTGGATCCTCTCCAAGGCATGTGTAGCGTATGCCTTCTCTCTACTCTCAGAATATGTGGTATTTTTGGAACTAAGGCATAGTGGAAAGTGCCTTCTCTCTCTCACCCTACTTTCTAATAGGCTTATGTGGAGCTTATGGGGAGACACTCAAACTCACTTGCATATATTGCACAGTTAAACCATGGATCTAATAGGAACTAAAATAATAATAAAGTCATATGTGCATGTGAAGGAGGAAATGGGATGAATGATAAGATGATGATGATAAGGAAATGATTATGAGGGGTGATCACTTGGCGAACATCTACTTCTACACTTGCTCCTTTGGGGATAACATGACTCCCTTTATTCGGAAACTTTGAAACTTCTTGAAAGGAAGGACTTGGCTACTCTTTCTTTCTTTCTTTCTTTCTCTCTTTTTTTTTTCTTCTTTTTTTTTCTTTTTTTTTTACAACAGCCAAGCCTCATAATGGAACTATAGCAATAGGGAATATCAACTAAAATAACTGGAGCTTTATGTAGGCAAATGGAACGGCGATGATTATTTCTAGATGTTCACTCCCAGGATAGGAGTAGAACCTTTTCTGGATGAAGTGAAATGAGTGGCTTATGTATTTTGTGGATGGATGGATGCATGGATGGATGGATGGATGGATGGATGCGTACTCCCAGGGTAGGAGCAGCATAAGCGCGTATCTCCAGGGTAGAGACAGCACAATATGTGGGGGAATGCGTACTCCCAAGGTAGGAGCAGCATAGGTGCGTATCTCCAGGGTAGAGATAGCACAATATGTGGTGGATGTGGATCTATATGTAGGTGGTACTTCTAGGGACAAAGTAGCACGTAATGAATGTAGTATTTATAAAATGGGCGCATGCTTCGAGGACGAAGTAGCATAGATCAATGGGTGGAGAGCACAAAATATTGACTTTAACCGTATGACTCGATTCCTTATGGGTCCACAAAGATAACCACACTCAATGCCTATAAAGACTACACTCAAGCCTAAAATATAATCTATATAAATAGATGGGTTTTCCTAATCTAGCAAACATGAATATATGGCTGCGGTAGGAATTTTGAACTCTCATCATAAAGGAACTCATCATGCAATAATTTAAGATTTTCAAGATAAATTCTCCAGAACTCTAGCATCTCTAGGAACAAGATGGACAAAGAGCTCAAAACCTTCCCATATCATATCCGTCAACTACCTAGACTTAGATCAAGCATTCGCTACCCACAAGTTTCATGTTCAGAGCAAATCTCAAATCTAAACAGTTGTGTCCAAAACTCAGGAGAGTGCAAGGTTGAAAACTAGGTACTTGAAAAGAATTATGGCAGAGCAACTATTCATCATTTCCATATAAGAGCTTATTCTGTAGGGTTCATTTTAGCAGGCAGACTTTTTCACATACTCTCCTCTATTTTTATTTAGCAAACTTAACAAATAGATAGATAGATAGATAAGCTAGTGATACTTAGCTGGATACAAGGGGGTGCTCTCCCCAAGCCGGATGTTGACGTAGTCCTGTTGGTGTTGCTTGACCGCGGTGAAGGCGTATTGCTCCTCCTGGAGTGTCAGGGATAATGGCTGTAGAGACGGCACTCTGACAGGGGATATGACGTCCTTTTGCCTGTTAGCTCTTCTTGATCCTTTAAATTCTGCGAGGCTCAAATAGACAGCAAAGCTTGTGGAACCGATTAAGTGTTAGTGATAACCCTCTAAGCCTTGAATATCTAGAACTTCCTTAACACATAAAATCTTTTTTAGCGGGATCTTAATATTTTTACAATTTTATATTTATGATATGCGTAAAAATGCAACTAAGATGGAAACTTATTTTTATGCCACCACAAGTGCATATCTTTGTGGGCCGTCGTACCACAAAATTATTCACATGGGGCTTAGCATTTTCTAGATGCAATGCAAGACAAAATTATTTTCTTTTCTAATGCGTATGCAACAAAGTAAATATGCTAAAGGAAAAACTTATGCAATGCTGAAATGGGAAATATGGATAACTACAAGTTACCTCCTTGGCGAGGGTTCGGTGTTTTATGTCCTCTCGGATAGGACTTCTTGTCATGTTCAATCCTTTGGTGCATCATTTGATCCCAAAGGTAGAGACCTTGAGAACTACACCTCTTGAGATGGTAACTCTCGAGGAAGATGTCATCCACGTTCTTTCCTTCTCCAACGGTTTGAAGTGAACCTTTAATTGTGATGCTAGCAAAAGATCGTGTTTAGTGTGCATGTTGCGGTTCGAACTTTATCACTGGAGCACCCCGGTATGAAGAGTAGATGCTTCTAGTGGTCCTTTCCCTAGAACTTGTGCTCCACTTATCATTTCTTCTCTCGGAGGATTAGTGGACAACACATACCCGAAGGAATATAATAACAAGGGTAGATTTGTCATAGAGGTAAATTTTATGCTACGAAAAGTTGGGGTGAACAATATTAATTCTTCTCTTAAGGATTGATTTTATTTTGTCTAAAGCTTGATTGGTGTATGAAATCTATAGAAAACACTCAAACTTATAGAGAGGGAGTAATTGCGAATGGAGGGATTGCAAACCAGCGTGCTAGAGCGACGAGGGCTTGAGAAGAGGAAGAGTGTTGCTGGATCATCATTAGAGGTGTCGGCGGCCTTCCTCCCCCAAGCTTGTTGTTGCTCATCATTGGAAGCCAAGTGTGTGTGTTGAATCATCCCTCGAAGTGTGTTGTAACTCCATGTTCTTTAGACATTGTCCGTCCTCTGTTCTTAAATCATCGGAGAGGGCTCTTGATTCTAAGTCGGTTGAGCAAAGATCTCTCCTTTGGATTGTCCAATCCAGGATATGAGGATGCGACAGCCGCATGATCTTCTTTTGTCAACCATTCTTGATTTTTGCCGAGCCTTGGTCGACTAATTGATGTTCATTGGAGATGTAGACTCGAGTTCTTCCTTGATGGTCTTCGTCTTCTAGCAAGCATGGTGAAGAGTTGCGCTTAATGATACGCCATCCGTCTTGATGATCAAGGAAGGGACATCATTAATTGTATGCGGGCTTCATCTCCAATGGCCTAGGGACATCATCTTGCAAATGTAGTTGTTCATGGTCTTCATGGGCTTGGTCGGTAGTCAACCCTTGATGGTGATTGGTTGACACAAGGATGCACGCTTATCATGCCATGCTTGTCCTTGCTGTCGACGTGCAAGATGGTGGCTTCGAGAACAACGAGAGTAGGCCTTTGATTGGCCAAAATGAGGTGAGTTGCACCTAGCTTCTCATTGGTGTCCTAGCTCGACTTTTGGGTTCAATGCTATGATGTCTTCAAGGTTGCTCATAGCTTGTCACCTTGTTTATCCACTTCCCTTGGGTGAGTGCTATTGATGTAGATCCTTCTTGTAGCACTCTTGTCTCCTTTGTTCCATCACTGAAGCGGTGTTTTGGTAGGTTCACCATGAATATGCACGCCATAAATTCCTTCAACTATTTCTTGGACGATGAGTGAGCTATGTCTTCTATGTGAAGTTGTTGGAGTTCATCATATGCCTTGATTCATCTCCAATGTGAGTTCATCTCTCGGACTTTCCCAATTTGGACTTGGAAGTTTTTCTCATAGGGGTTAGTCCAACAAAATATACCAATGTCTACTACAGCGGTTTTTAGTTCAATAACCAAACTAGACTCCATGTCTAATCGTATTAAGGAAGGCTATTTAACCTAAGCACCACGCTTAATTTAAATGCCAATAGAAGTACCCATATCATGATTATGAAGCACCTCCAAACCAAAGCATACGATAGCAAGCAAAGGTAGCATAAGAGCACTATAGAGATTTACTCAAATAGTGATGGCAGAGCATGATTGTTGTTTAGAAAAATTGAGCATGCCTTAAAGGTAGGGACAACCAAAATAATGTAGCAACATGACAAAAGATGTATTTATGGAAGTATATCCCCCAAGCTTGAATTCGGCAGAAATCAAGATTGGATGAATGCAATTCAATGTTGCATAATGATTGGTTGGACATACCTTGCATTCGTTGTTCCTTTGATCTTTTTGCTTCGAACCTGGAAAGGTTAGTGACAAGAATACCCGAAGGAATATTTTTGCAATTATAATTCTATGCTCATTTAAGAAGGACAACACGGTAGAAAGGTGAACAGTTATGCCATGGTCTCAATAGTGCTTGTTTTAGGACACTAAGCTTGTCCTTGGGAAACCTTCAAGATGTGAATTGGTGAAGTGGTTCCCCTCCAACACCAATCTATGTGTACTATCTCAAGATTCAACACAACGAGATCTACAACATTTATGATAAACATATGCATCTACAACCACCCTTTCGATATCTATAGGAATAAGGAGTATGAGGGGGTTGAAAATCTCGTGTGGGGTAATGTTGGGGAGACTAAGTGAATCGGGAGATTTTTCATATGAGCAAGGTCTTGATGGGGTGTTTAAGAAGTAACTACTTTGCTCATTGAAGCCTCCATCATCTTCCACTTCCAAGGGTGACTCGACATAAATGTCCAAAATTTCCCTTGGATTGTCTCTCGTAATGATCTCATCTAAGGCCTTATCCATCCATTTAATGGCAATAGCACATATGTCTTTAATGCTCTCTAGCCATGGATGTTGCTCTTTGCAATCCTCTATATGGTCTTGATGATTCCTATGCATGGGATATCTAGATGGACTTCTAGGATCATCCGGAGGTTTAGGAGAAAGGGCATAGAATGAGTTATAGGGATCAAGGATGGGTTTAAGGATGGGTTCGTATTCTATATCTGATGTGGGCATAGAAGGGGAGAAGATAAGAGTGGCTTCTAGATGGCTTCGCTCTCCTTCTATGGCATCACTTGACATGCCATCCTTGAGTCTTTCTAAACGTCCTTCAAAGGGATTGGATGTGAGACGCTTTCTAAGAGATCTCTTCTTAAGAAGATTGTCAATGTATGCACTAAAAGATCTCTTATGAAGCGGGAAGTTTATGCTCCCAAAATTGTCATAAAAGGAATTTCTAAGGATAGAATTACTCCTTTCCTTAGAGAATTTTGGAGTACTACGGTTTGGGATGGATAGCCAAATCATGGGATTGAAATGTTTGCAAAGTGGCTATGGAAACTTCCTCTTCTAGTTTGGGGGATGATTCCTTCTCTACCTCTAGGATGTTATCATGAAGGCTAGAGCAAGGAGTGTATCCACTAATAATAAGGACAAACCTTACTTCACTAATGGATAAAGAAAGGAAAACTCCTCCAAAGGTGGTATTATCAAGACCCATATACGTAGACGTTGAAGAAGAACATGGTCTTGTAAGGCTAGGTCTAAATCTAAATTTATAGGAAGATTAAAAGATTCCCTAAGTGTAGCAAGAAGTTCATTACCTACTTGATCGAGAGGATAGGACTTTGGGTTCATTACCCTCTTGATTAGAAGATAGGACTCTAGTCAAGTCGAAAAGGGTTGGCTTTGACCTATTGCAACCACAGTTTGGTGTAGCTCATAGCTAGATGTGAAAATCATGGGTTCTAGAGGCTCTAAGCATGTGCTCATGGGTGCAAGATATTGGTGGATAGGCGTGGAATTTGGGTTATCTATAACAATAGAAAATAAAATGCAAAAGAAAACAAGAAAAAAGATAAAAGAACAATACATGGTTAAGCGACTTAGGTTATCTCAGCAGACCGTCTTTCTCTCCGGCAACGGTGCCAGAAATGCTTGTTGATACTAGATACGCACACGAAAGAATCAAAGAGAAATAATCCGCAAGCGCACGGATATCGGTGAGCACTTCACCCGGGAGATATTCCGGAGTATCGTTATTTATTTATCCGCTAGGAGAAAACGTGCATCCGACTAACCCAAGTCTATACTTAACCCCCGAGCTACGCGACAAGGTAATGAGCGATATAGAGAGGATTACTACCACGCTCTTCTTCCAACCTATGGCAAGCTTTGCAACTACTACTCTATGGGAGCACCTAAGAAAAGACACCACGAGAGGATGCTTAACCTAGCACTTTTGGACCTACCTTACCTACGACGGAAGTGGATTACAAAGGTAACAAAGGGACCGTCATCATCTCCCCCGCTACTACCACGGTTCCGGCGGATAGGGAGCATCTACGAGTGAACCTAGCCCAAGCACCACGCTTACGCTACGAACGATTACTCTATTCCCAACCGGAAGCGAATAAAGTAAACTCGTAAACCAAAGAGCAATAATAATAAGAACTTACTAGTATTAGAAGTTGAATTGCGGAATGATCCTAGAACCAAGCCTCGGGTTAGGAGACTTGATCCCGTAGTACAACCGGAGAGGAGACACCGACATGCCGGACTTCCTCCAACTCTACCTCCACCCTATACTCTCTCTATCTATCTTGAATGCTAGGCTCTAGGGAGGAGATCCATTCAAGGGACCCTCTCACTTTGATCCTCTCTCGGAAATAATGAATTAGGGTTTCATGGGATGCCTCCTCCAGGGGCCAGGGGCCCTGTTTATATAGCCCCCTAGGATGCACCGCAGCCCTTGGATCAAACCGACCTAAACGGACGATTATTATTCATCCTCAAAGGCGGTGGAACAGGGATCCGCGAGGCTGACGCTGATTGGCTGAAGTGGGCAGTCGGCCGCCCAAGGTGGGGAGTCGGCCGACTCTCCACCGAGCCTGTTCGGGCTCCGTTTGGTCCAGAGCCTTCTCGAACCTTCCGATTACGAATTTTCACCGGTTCCCGATTATCTCTATGTAAACCCGACATGTGGGCCTTCCTTGGGTATTTTCAGGTGACACCCTGCGAGAAACAGACATTCACCAAAACTTGTGGAATTCCATTAGTGTAAGCCCTATATCTAGATGGTAATTATATTTAGGTCCTTTTTCATGTCTAGTTGACGGTAAAAATTGACACTTATCGACCGTCAACGACCTCCTCCACGGCTCTCGCCGCCACTCCACCGCCCCGTCCACTCCGCCCCCGTACATCCCACCTTTGGCCCCTCTTCCCACCGGGCCAAGCGGGGGTGGAGGGGGCCGCGGCGGTGCTTTGGGGTGGCAATGGTGGGGTGGCAAGAAGAAGAAGGGCAAGGGCGGGGGTGGTGGTAGTGGGAGGGCAGGCCGCGGCGCTCCACAGCCGCCACGTCCTCCAGCTGCCTGGCCCTCCTACAACAACCCCTGGTCCGGGCGCATCGCCATGTGGCCCTTCCAGGCCCCTGGTGGCGAGCCTCGTCCACCGGCCGCCATGTTCGCGGGTGCTCCACCGGCGTTATCGCCACTGGCGTTCCACCCAGCGTCCTCATGGGGCACACCTTCCAGCGCCTCGCCGGGGCCGGCCGGCTGGAGTCAGGAGGCTCTGGCGTGCTCCTTCTCCACCTTGGGCTTGACACCCCCCTGTCGGCCCAGAGTGGATCGCCGACTCGGGTGCCACCTACCACACCACCCCGGACTCCAGTATACTCACGTCTTCCTCTCCTCCTTCTTCCTCACACCCTTCGTCTATTATGGTCGCCAATGGCTCGTGTCTTCCTGTCACGTCCGTGGGTGCCGCCGGTGCCCATGGCTCTTTTTGCCTTCCTGATGTTCTTGTTGCACCAACAATGGTCCACAATCTTCTTTCTATTCGTCGTTTTACAGCTGACAACTCTTGTTCTGTGGAGTTTGACTCTTCTGGTCTTACTGTGAAGGATTTGGCTACCCGGCGTCCTCTGGTCCGATGTGACAGCTCGGGGCCCCTTTACACTCTCCGTTTTCCAGCTTCTTCGCCATCTTCGTCAGCTGCCCTCGCCACCACCACTTCTTCTACTTGACACCGGCGTCTCGGACACCCTGGACGTGATGCCCTGATGCAGCTCAGTCATAGCTCCAACATTCGTTGTACTCGAGTTCATGATGAGCAGTTGTGTCATGCGTGCCAGTTGGGCCGTCATGTCCGTCTTCCTTTTTCTAGTTCCTCTTCTCATGTGGCCCATATTTTTGACCTTGTACACTGCGACTTGTGGACATCGCCTGTACTCAATATTTCTGGCTATAAATACTTTCTTGTGGTGGTTGATGATTTTTCTCATTATTTGTGGACTTTTCCCTTACGTGCGAAGTCTGATGCTTTCCCTGCGATTCACCACTTCTTCGCTTGGGTGTCCACACAGTTCGGCCTCACCATCAAGGCCGTCCAGTGCGACAATGGTCGTGAGTTTGATAACTCCACCTCACGTGCGTTCTTCCTCTCTCACGGTGTCCAGTCGCACATGTCTTGCCCGTACACCTCCTCTCAGAACGGCAAGGCTGAGCGCATGATTCGCACCATCAACGACACCATGCGCACACTTCTTCTCCAGGCCTCACTTCCTGCTCGCTTCTGGGCTGAGTGCCTGCACACCACCACATACCTCCTCAACCGCCTACCTTCCGCTGCCTGTCCAGCTCCTACACCACACCACGCTCTCTTCAGTACCCCTCCTCGGTACGATCACCTTAGGGTCTTCGGGTGTGCGTGCTACTCGAACACCACCGCCACCGCTCCCCACAAGCTGGCTCCTCGGTCCACCTTGTGTGTCTTCCTTGGGTTCTCCCTGGATCACAAGGGCTACCGGTGCTATGATCTCACCTCTCGTCGGGTTCTCATTTCTCGCCATGTGGTGTTCGATGAGTCGGTTTTCCCCTTCTCCACCACTCCTCCTACCACTTCCACTCCACAGGAGCTTGACATTTTCTCTGTGTTTCCCACTGACGCGGTGGTCGAGCCACCTTTCCAGTTGTCTCCTGCAGGTACTCCAGCACCGTACTCCTCGCTGGAGTCGTGCCCCAGCTCACCGGCGGCCAGTGTCTCTCCCGACCCTGCTCCCTACTCGACCATGGAGGGGCCGAGTGGGGGTCGGGGGCTGGAGCCGCCGCCTCAGGAGCTGCCTTAGGCGCCACACACGCCACCTCAGGAGCCACCGGCTCGCTTCGCCCAGCCGGTGCACGTCTACCACCGTCGTGCCCGGCCTGAGCCGCCACCACCGCCGGTGACCCCTTCTTCGCCAGGGTCACCTGCACCGCCGGTGGTGTCCTCCTCTCCGCCGGGGACACCATCGCCGCCGCCTCGACTGCCGGGTGCCCGTGTCACCACACCGGTCTACCACCCGCCGCTGCTTCACCGGGACCCTCGTCACACTCACCCTATGGTGACGAGGCAGGCGTCCCATCCGCAAGCCCTCTCCGCCACTGCCTACGAGACGAGGATCTCTCCGGTACCCTCTTCCGTCCGCGAGGCCTTAGCGGACCCTCACTGGTGCCGTGCGATGGAAGAGGAGTACGCGGCACTCCTCGCCAACCAGACCTGGGATCTGGTGCCCCGTCCGCGAGGTGCCAACGTCGTCACCGGCAAGTGGATCTGGACCCACAAGCGTCGGGCTGATGGTACACTTGAGAGGTACAAGGCTCGTTGGGTACTCCGGGGTTTCACTCAGCGCCCTGGAGTTGACTATGATGAGACCTTCAACCCAGTGGTGAAGTCTGCTACTGTCCACACCGTGCTCTCGCTGGCTCTCACCCGCTCCTGGCTAGTGCACCAGCTGGATGTGAAGAATGATTTTCTGCATGGCCTTCTCACGAGACAGGTCTGATCGGCCCGTCACCAGGGTTTGTTGACTCCTCCCGGTTCGAGATGGTCTCGCCGGCTCAACAAGTCTCTATATGGCCTCAAGCGGTTCCTCGGGCATGGAACCACGGGTTTGTCTTTGCTTTCCTCCGACCCTTGGTTTTGTGGAGGCCAGTCGGACATCCCCGTACATCTATCACCATGGGACCGAGGACCGCGCATGATCTGCTCTATGTGGATGACATTGTCCTTACCCTCCAGTGAGTCACTTCTTCGCGGATCATCACCTCTCTTCAGCAGGAGTTTGCGATAAAGGATTTGGGTGTGCTTCACCACTTTCTTCGGGTCACCGTTGAGCCTCATCCAGCTAGGCTTCTTCTTCACCAGCGTCAGTATACTCTGGACATACTTGAGCGGGCTGGGATGACGGTGCAACCCCCGCACCACTCCGGTTGACACTCGAGCAAGCCGTAAGAGGCGAGGGCCCCCGGTGGATGATCCTATGGCATACCACAGTCTTGCTGGTGCTCTTCAGTACCTCACCTTCACTCGGCCTGACATCACCTATGCAGTTCAGCAGTTGTGCCCTCATATGCATGATCCTCGGGAGCCTCATCTCACAGCTCTCAAGCGTCTCCTCAGATATCTCCGCGGCACTGCTGATTATGGCCTGCTCCTGCACCGACGGTCCTCCTCTACAGAGCTGGTTGTCTACACTGACGCCGACTGGGCCGGCTGCCCAGACACTCGACGGTCCACCTCTGGCTACGCCGTCTTCCTCGGAGGCAACCTGGTGTCCTGGTCCTCCAAGCGCCAGCAGGTGGCCTCCCGCTCCAGTGCTGAGTCCGAGTACCGCGCCGTCGCCAATGGTGTGGCTGAGGCTTCCTGGCTCCGGCAGTTCCTGGCCGAGCTCCATAGCCCCCTTCGCCGGGCCACGCTCGTCTACTGCGACAATGTCAGTGCAGTCTACCTCTCCACCAACCCCGTCCAGCACCAGCGCACGAAGCATGTGGATATCGACCTTCACTTTGTTCGTGATCGGGTGGCCATCGGCGAGGTGCGGGTCCTTCATGTACCAACCACTTCCCAGTTCGCAGACATCTTCATCAAGGGCCTCCCATCGTCGACCTTCACCGACTTCTGCTCCAGCCTCAACATCACCAGTGGCTAGTTGTGGCTGTGGGGGGCATGTGTGTGTGCTCTTTCTTTTAGATATCCAGTCTGGAACTCCGCTGCGCCGGTAGTTCAGACTGCGGGGGAGTGTTGGAGTATAGGCCCATGTGGCAAGGCCCATGAGACCCATGTATGGAATAATATACAGCCACCCTCTAGGGTAGGCCTAATGCAAGAGAAATTACTGTTTCAACACATATATCTCTTTACAGCAACTGAGGATCTATCATCTAGCGTTACCTCACCGAATGCCCCTTTTCCCAGAATATTCTTGTATCCATCGGTAATTTTTCGTATCTGTTTTTCGGTGAAATATCTCAAGCTGTAGTTGTTTTCCACTCTTTGAAGCACCTGACGTCCATTAGTTTGAAGGAAATCTCTAAGATTGTCCCGTTGGTAGTCCATGAGCAACCCAGCACAGCGATAGGAACGCTATGGGTCGTTGCTTGCCTGCATAACAAGGTCCAGTAATGTTACTATTCTTTGATACTCAAGTAACCTTATACTACTGGAAAGATCTTTTTTTCGAAAGATCCAGAAAACTATAGTATTGAAAAAGAAAGAAAGAAAACTTTTCTTATAGGGGATTACAATGCCTAGCGGAACAAAAGGAAGCTAGAAGAATCCTAACTTGTCACAGTGTAATCCATACTTCAGGGGGTCAGTATGCCAGTAAGGTTCAACAGCGACTAAGTAATCCAAGTTCTTAAGTCTGCTAATGAATTTCAATTATGTTTCGGTAAATTTTATTGCATCGGAGGAAGATTCTAGAGCTTAGAGCATGTGCCAACAATTTCACAGGGCAACTTTAAAGCCTTCAAGCGAGTTTGGGGAAAGTTTTCAGACAAACTAAAACAGAGCTCCAATTGATGATTCAGAGCTAAAAGGAAAGCAAATTTCAAAAAAAATCAACCTGCATCCATACTTGAGGTGGAAACAGCCTGCGTCCGCCACACGTAGCCTGCGCTGAGGAATCAGCCAGCCGTCACCACTCCTGGTAGCTGGCGGCAGCGCCCCACGGCCAACCATCGTTGCTCCATGTTGAGCTCCTGGACTCGTCTGCGGCACCGGAGCGCCCCAGGAGGATTCATGGCGGAGTATCGAGTTATCGACCAATGGACCAAGGCACAGGGACAGGGAACACGGAGGCCCCCGCCCCCGGAGGATTCATGGCGGGCGAGGCCTCCGTGCTCCGTCCGTGAGAAGCTGAGAGAAGAAAGGGAGCTTCAGAACCTAGAAAACGGAGGCGTGCGTGTGTGCGTGGGGTAAAGAAGACATTAAATGGAGGCAAGACCTCCACCGGTTCAGGCAGCCGGCGGCGAGCCGAAGCCGCCCGCGTGGCAGAGGTGCGCCGGCGGGTGGCGGCGAGAGGGAAGAGCAAGAAACGTGACGCGATATGCCATTTGGTCTGATCGGCCATCCTGGGCTGACAGGCCTATCGGCCCAACAGTCCATTAGCCTGATCTCTCCAGTCTGGTCGGAGGGCCCAATCAGCTACTGGGCCGCTGATAGAGTCCTGGGCCCTTATCCAAAGGCCGATAGTGGGCTCCTTATCCAGAATTCCACAGGCTGACAGTATACTTTATTTGTAATTCTTGCAATCCAGATCCAGATGTTATATTTGCAACTATTCATTACAAAATATTATTATTTTAAAAAATCGATGGAGCCAATGGTTAAATCAAACACGCAGGATGAAAGTGGATGCAATTGGGTCAACATACATGGATGCATTGCAATGCAAGGCCAAAACCCTAACAGATTGGGACGAACAATCTATGAAATGAAGGCGTCATAAACTCACCATACAGATGATCATCATCAGCTGAAAAATAAACGGAAGCAAAAGCAAGAAAACAGAGAGAGACAGGGACGATTGACCACACCATGACGAACACTACAAGAAGAGTAGCATTAGTAAGTAGGGCGCCTACCTGTATGTAACTCTGTAATCTGCTAGGACCCGGCTAGCTAGGCTCGCTGATTGGATTTGATCGAGCTTCTTCGGCGTACGCTCAGAGGGAAGAGTCCGTGACGACGACCTCGCCCCTCTGCAATGGCAGGACACCGCGGATGGTACTATGGTAGGTAGAGGCAGCTATGGGGATATTTATCTACGACGTGGAAGTCAACGGAGGAAGAGGCCGACTCTATTTCAGTTGACAACTTGGCATGCATGTTTACTTGGCATGCATGTTGGCTAGCATGGGAGCCTGTGCCTCGCCCGGTCGAGCGCAACCACCGTGCCGTCGCTGGACTGGACGGCCACGGCCCACGGGCACCGTTGCTTGAGGTTGTCGGCGTAGGCAGGGGTTGAGGGACGGGTCAGTCGTCTGCCCCAGCTGCCCGCTGACGCGAAGCCCGCTCCAACCACCGCACACGGTGGGTCTTCTTGACGAGTGAGGGTGACAACAGCTGATTATTTCTGAATGTTCTATTTTAGTCCATTCACAATAGTGTTTCTGAATGTTCTGTTTCAGCCCATTCAGAATAGGAGCTGCACACTGTCTGTGTTGCTACTACAACTTCTATTGCCCTGTCTCTCTCAAATGGTTGTGTGATCCTTCGTATTAACAATGGAAATGGTAATAGTAATATGCAATGTACTGCTCTCTCAATATGCAATGGCATCTTCATAAAGGCACTACTCCGTACGTATGATAATGCAAACTTGATGTTCTCTGTATATGCAACGAATGGTTGCTCTCTGAAATCTGCGCTCCTGCTCCCTGATATTAATTAATGGGCTAATGGTCAATGAGTTTCCAGTCAGTTGGCAATGCAAAATGGGTCATTTACATGATATGAAACTGCATCATTCACTTCCTCAGATTGAAAGAATTTTACCATGGTCATGCGTCGACTTGGGCTGCTCAAGCCTGCAGTTGTCAAAACAAAACTGAAGTGAACCTAGTGTGGCAAAATGCTTAACAGTACAGGCAGCTCTTGACTTCATCATATAACCCTGAAAAAAGGTTTTCTTTTATTGGGCCGTGTAAATCAAACAGATAAGCAAAGATTGTTTTTGAATTATCATCTCTAGATCAGTAAGTAACTAGATGAACAACATTATTGTCAGGAACTGGGCCGCTGGATGGGCTTGCAAGCTGGGCCGAACAGAAGCAGCCCATGCTGAGCCGAGACAGGAGAGGAGGATAAAGACGACAACGGGGGAGCGGCATCGAAGAAGAGAACCTGAACCCGAACCCCGTCGTCTCCTACCTTCCGTTGACCTTTGCTATCTTGCTTCCTGCCTCTGATCCTTGCTATTCCTACCCTAGATTCCCTCTGATTCCCCAGTTATTGTATCCAAACTATTGGATTTTAAGGATCGTGACACACACGTAGTGCACGCATTTCCGGGCTCAGGCCCTGCTTTACGGGAGCGGGAAGCGAAGTAGGCAATAATCGTTGGCGAGGTGACATGCCCTTTGCTGACATCTTGTGGAGTGGCGAATCCAGGATGTTACCTTGCTGGGGTCAAGAACTAATTGACGGGACCAAACATGCATTGATCCTCTATTTTAAGAATAATTTGCATGTAAAAAGAAGGATTTGTAGTGTTATTTTTAGTAAGTTATCGGGTCGGCTGACCCCAGTGGTTGCACTCTAGATGCGCCTATACCCTGCGGCCAACTCGTCAGCGCGTCTCCCGCCATGCGCGAGTATAGATGGCCACGGGCCGTGCCGGCCCGGCCCGGCGGCACGGCGTGCCGTGCCAGCCCCATGCCGATGTCGTGCCTCGTCGGGCCATCGTGCCTCACGGGCCGTGCCTGTGGCGTGCTCGTGCACGGCCATCGGCCCAAGGCACGGCCTGTGGGCGTCGGGGCCGGCCCGACGCACGGCATACTGCGTGCTTGCTGTGCCGAGCTCGCGTCCCTTGCGTCTGCGGCCTGGATGTCGGACCGTCGGAGGAGCAGTCGCTTCGTCCCGTGGAGCGGTGGAGGCAAGTTTGCCGGCGGCGCAGAGAGCTTGGAGGAGGCGGAGGAAGAGCCGTCAGGGCCGCAGCGTCGCGCGTGGCCGCGTTGGGAGGAGTCGCGAGCCACGGGATGACGGAGGCCGCCGCCGCCGGCGGCGCGCTCGCTCGTGTGCCACCTGCTGCTGGTGAGCGGAGGAGCGGGGCCGCCGGTCGTGTGACTCCCATTGTCGCAGGTCACGCGACGGAGCAGTCACGGAGCGACGGAGCGGCGACTCCCGACTCGCGACCGTGCGATGCGGTGTGGCGGCGGGATGGACGGGGCGCCGACTGGGATGCAGTGTGGGGAGGAGAGGGAGTTAGGTTTGGTGCTGGGCCGGTGAGTGGGCTGCTGGGGAGTTTGCTATTAGGCAGCAGTAGGCCTTATTTCTTTTTTTTTTAATTATTATCGGGCCGTCGGGCCGTGCCTGAGCCGTGCCACGGGCCAGGGTGGCGGCCCAGGCACGGCCTGTTACTCGGGCCGTGCCTGGGCCGGCCCGATGGCCACCGTGCCGGGCCGTGCCTGGGCCGGGCCAAAGCACCGTGCCGTGGGCCGTGCCAACGGGCCTCGGGTCATATGGAAATCTATATGCGCGAGACGTGTGTCGTCGAAGCCGTGGCTGAGGCTGAGCAGCTTGACACTTCAGCGCCCGTATCCCTCTATCAACACGCGCAGAGACCGACCCGATGCTCCTTGAGGCATCCCTGTGCGATGTTGAAAGGTCTGATCAAGAGGTGGTTGTGGACCTGGTTCACTGCCAGACGCTGGCCTCCTTGCCTTGGTTGGGCATGTTGAGGACGGCGCCGTGCACCACTGAGGACAGGAGACTGGGCCTTACGAAGATGATCATGATGATCGTGTTGTGTGTGCTGAGGTGGATGAGGGCTCACATGTCGCGGCTGTCGCACTTGCGGAGGGCTGTCAACAATGGGATTGAGGATGACAAGACGGCTGCAGGTGGGGACGTGCTGGCACCCTCCACTCCTGTCGCCGTGGCCATTCCATCTGCTCCACCCCCTGGTGGCTCTAGGCGATGACGTACGGTGGGAGTTGCGCTTGTGAACAGGCTGTGCATCCCGTTGCAAACACCGATCATCCGCAGCCCGCCAAAGACGCGCAGGTCTAAGACTTCAAAATCGGTTGCGTCAGTTCGGCACAGTGTCAGGATAGTGGCGAAGCCAAGCGAGCCTAGCTCCACCAAGCAGGCGCAGTCCATCCTGCTGAAGAAGTTGGGGACTGTGGTCAACTCGCCGACAGCTGATTTGGAGGTAATCAAGCAATTCAGAGCCACCTTCAGCAAGCCATTATCTGCATCCAACCATAAAGCACTGCAAGTTCTCTTTGATGGCAACTTTGACCCGGCTAGTGTGATGCCGTGGGCCTGGAGGAGGCGGCGGCATAGTGCTACTGGCTACAACCTTGCTCTTGTTCTTTTTCTGTTGTTCTTTAGTGGGGTGGGTAAGCTTAGGCTTACCGTCACGTCCCTATTCGTGTATGCTAAACTGTTCTTTTGCTTAACAAAAGACGTGCTCTTGCATGACAAAAAAAAAAAAAGGCATCTGTATACTGAAGCGACTGTACAGTGTACACGTTGACGGACATAGAATATGTTGGAATTTGCAATGTCCTCGGCCCAGGGAAAGAGAGAACGCTATGATATGTATTGACCCGGAGACACATTCTGTTTGGGCCTTCTGCTACAATTTGTAATGCGATCTTTATATTGAATTCTTTTGACGACAACCACACCTGATTCAGCAATTACAGAGCTGTGGATATGATTCGGCATTTGCACACAGGTGTAACCTACACTTTTTGAAAAGGTAGGTGTAACCTACACTTAGCACTGCATGTTTCAAAACTAATCAAACAAGATGCATCCGATGGGGACGACGATCCATTGTAACAAGTCTAGATCATATGCATACTGACTGAAACAAAGCAAAGTTCCAGGCCTAGAGGAATACAGTAATGTGCACTTTCTGTTCCACACCAATCACCTTCACGAAATCCGTGATCAAATATCTAGAACGCAAGGAAATCACATTCCAGGTGCTTCACCAATGCAGGGATGGCTCCTTCACTTGCTCTTCAGCTTCAGTAACGGGCTCAGAGCCTTGACGACAATGCTCATTTCAAGCCGATGCTCTGGCTCATACTGCACGCAAAGTGTAGCAACAGCAGCCATCTGTTGGCCAAACGAAAGCAAGAATATTGTCTGTTAGAGTACACACAAAGCAAAGCAAAGCAAAACAAAACAAAACAAAACAAAAAACAAAACAAAACAAAACAGGTTGTTTGTTTAGAGTACTTTTTTTATAAGCGTTTGTTCAGTGTACTACTTTCAGAACAAAGGATATATTGTTCTCTAAAGAGTAGCAAATTCAGCAAATACCATTTGCTTATGGTTTTCAGTTTAATTCGGTGCCTACCTGCTTCATAGAAAGTCATACCCTTAGTTAAAGTCTCTGTTTATACTCTTTTTAATAATATATGAATATTTAAGTCAACAGAAAGTCTGTTAGATTCATGTTAGTGGTTTGTGTCAAGATCACAAGCCATTGCTGACCGTGCTTTCTCTGTATTTTGAGGAGGGCCGAAGCTTGAGTTATTTGTAGACCATGCCCTCTGTTTCTTCAAAGTGGAGAGCAGAAGCTATATCTGTCTGAAACTAAATATTATTTTTGGAAAAGTTCAGCTTAAATGCAGGACAAACATGATCTAAAGGTTTCCTTAAAAGAAGAATATTAAAAAATTTGATTGTGTTCCCTTTTGCAATGTCGAAAGATGGTTATGATCAAAGTTACGTCCCAAGTCAGACTCCGTATAGAGTATAGACCTCAACTTGCTCACTCAAGCACACAACATCCAGACTTGACAATATTGCTACCTTGCTGACAGCCTTTAGTGGGTACCCTCCTTTGAGCCTTGGATCTATGCAGTGTTCCACCCTGTCCGCTGTTATGACCTCATTAAGCCTTGGTATAGCCTGCACCATAGGAAACACATTAGCTGCTGCATCCTATAAAGAAACTAGGACAGGGAGTGCTGGCATATGTACCCATGTCACTAGGCTCCGCTGTCCATGTGGCATTGTATAATCAAATCCTTTGCGACCAGTTAAAAGCTCCAATAGTACAATCCCAAAGTTGTAGACATCGCTCTTTGTGCTATACTGATCACCCATTGAGCACCTAACAAGTACAAAGAAGCAAGCAACACATAAGTAGCAGAAATGTTGGCATACCATTTATCAGCTTAGGCATAAGTAATTCTGAAAGTGTGGTCCATCACATACTCAGGTGGTGCTTGTGCTCTCCGGTCATATATGACAGAAGGCCAAACAGTGTATCCATCAAGCCTGTTAAGTTCCAGCTCTGTTGATACACCAATATCTCCTACTTTTGCAACATCATTGTCAAAGAGAAATATGTTGCCGGACTGGATGTTGCTGTGGATGATGGGAGGATCAAACTTCTCATGGAGGAACTCAAGCCCTTTTGCAGCACTTACGGCAATCTTCACACGCTGCAACCATGATAGAGGTGGTCCTGGTTGGGCTCCCTTGACACCCTTTTTACCTAAGATCATGCCAAGCACAAAAAATACCAGCTGGGATTTTCATGTTTGATACTTCCTAGATTATTAGACTAAATGTGGTAAACAGGTTTAGCAGTTTTAACATAGATCATGCTATTGACCTATGTGGCTATGTCTGACACGAAAACACCAAATTGTCAAGCTAGGAACCTATTAAAGTAAATCTTGTATTGCTCCATACCATGAATAATATCGTGCAAGGAGCCGCTTGGTGCATACTCATAAGCAAGAACACGAGTGTTCCCTTCAAGAAAATATCCAAGAAGTTGCACAATGTTGTCATGGTAACACATTCTGAAAATAGTAGTAACCTGCAGCACAACTGGAATTCAGAAGGTAATTCATTGCTTTATGCAACAAAAAATGAACAATAACTGCAAAAGTGAAAAAGGCAAGGCGTATAGGCATGACCTGTACTTCAATTTTTGCAGAAGTATCGAGCTTTTTTACAGCTAAATTCTGCCCATCTTTATGAACTCCCAGGAAACATTTGACATATCGTCCCTGTCCTATAAGAACATCATTACTAAAATTCCTGGTAACTTCATTCAGTTCCTCCAGGGAAATGGTCCATATGAGACTTGGATGAGGTTTATCAGTGTAGTTAATAGGGGAACGACACGTGCATTGGCTAGATTTATTGATACTACCAGCTGCATTGAAGAAAAAAGAAGTGTTAGAATACCATCAAGACACGAAGTTTCTTTTGAAAGGGTCAGCAGTCTGCAGGCGTGATAGTTTCCTAGCAGCAGCAGCTGTAGAGTGTGTTGTGTGTGTTGTGTTGTATGGGTTCTTACTCCCTTTTTATTATATTCTTAATATAATGAAGCGCAGTTCTCCAGCGTTTTCGAGAAAAATACAACTTAAGTCCAAATGTAATCAAACTGACTAATATTTGACACATATGTATCATGAAGTAAATACAATAGGCTAAGGTAATTGCTTCTCTAGAACAGCACCAAAGCTCGACAAATATTATATTTTGAATTATATATATGGTACCCCCATTGCAAACCAAAATTTAGCAAAGACGGATTTATGTGGTAAGGGTGTAATTCATTGTGCTAAAAGGTATACCTAAACCATAAGTACTGCACCTTCTTTTTTTTCATGTGTGTATCTACCAGGTTAAGTCTGACAGACAAAAAATGAGAAGAGATTTTGTTTTGTGTACCAGCGAATTTGCTTCTATTAGCGATGATCCGGAGACAGGAAAGAACATAATCCATTCCTGGCCTCATTTGGATATCAGGTTGTAAGCAATCAATGGCAAGGCCAATGGCCTCATGAACGAAGTACCCCACACGTTCATAACAAACCTTGCCAAAAATTTCAATTGCATTACGGTCTCTTGTATAAGAATCAAGGAAGTCTGTGGTAAGCACATGATCCCTACCATTATACTTGTATCCCACTGTCTTCCAAGTGCAGAGCTCTAAAAGAACAACTCCAAAGCTATAAACATCAGATTTTTGGTTGAAAATTTGATCAGAAACATTCCTTGGGTCTGAATAATACTTTTCTGGTCCTTTGTCATGAATAGGAGGAACAATATTTTTCTGTGCGACTGAAAATCCAAGAAATGTCGACAAGTTCACATTGAAGATTTTGGGCACAAAGTTCTTGTCCAGAAATACATTGGAAGATCTGAAGTTTCCTAAGAGGCTTGTGCTACATGAATCAGGATTTTCAGCTGCCAATGAATGGATATGAACCAGGCCCTCTGCACACTGGACTGCTATCAACAGGCGTTGATGAAGAGGAAGTTTTTCCATGGAGCAGATAGTTTCATAAAGGTTTCTGTTGGTAAACGATACAGAGCCAAACATTGTCTTGGATAGATCACAGCAAGACTCATACACACACTCTAAACTGGATTTCCCTAAGTGGAAGCCAATAACATTCGCAATGTTTTCGTGATTTTTTTGACTCAATATGCTCATAGTGTTCAGAAATATTTCTCTGTCTGTATGTGAACTTGTCTTAAGTAGTCTTACTATAATTGGACGATTCATACCAAGGACTCCATTGTAGAGGCATTCACGCATCGATTTCCTAAAGGCCATGCGGTAGTTTTTTGTCATTTCTTTCATTTCAGTTTTACTGAAAATTTTTAGATCTCCAAATTGGTATGCTGATACCAGTACATCCAGGTCTCTCTGCATAGCTTTCATGATCATCCTTAGACTAGTAGCTACTTCAACCATTTCAGGACGTGTTTTCATGTCCCTCCGCAAGCATTTAGCTGCTGACTGTCCAATGTCTCCAAGAAACTTCTTGTTTTCTGCAACATTGATTTCCTCATCAAACATGTGCTGCACATCCTCTCCTTTTGTAAGAGCCTCATTAAAACTTTTAGCAAGGGTAATGGTCCCATCCCATGCTTCTTTCCTTGTGATAATTTCCAGCAAAACCACTCCAAAGCTGTAAACATCGCTCTTTGGGGTTAGAGTTCCACTCTCAATGTATGCTGGATCAAGGTAACCTTTGGAACCAATGAAAGTGGAAGTTTGCTGGGGCCCGTTAGCACAAAGGAGTCTCGCAATTCCAAAATCTGATATCTTTGGTGTAAGATTTTCATCTAGCAGTATGTTAGCAGGTTTGATGTCACCGTGAAGAACAGGACTATACATCGAATGCATGCACCATAATACTTCAGCAACCTCAATGACAATTTCTATTCTTTTGACCAAAGGGAAGGGAACCCGACCATTAGTGGTGTTGCCATGAAGTATGCTGTTGAGGTTCCCATTGGAGACAAACTCCATGACAATCATTAGAGCATTTTCTTCTATGCAGCAGCCCAAGAGTCTGACAACATTCTTGTGGTTTATTTGAGAGTGCATTATCACCTCCTTGGCAAACACATCTTTCTGGGTCCCATGTATATATCTCTTTACAGCAACTGTATATATCTCTTTACAGCAACTGAGGATTGGTCCTCCAGCATTCCTTTGTAGACAACACCAAATGCCCCTCTTCCCAGAATAGACTTATACCCATCGGTTATGTTTCGTATCTCATTTTCTGTGAAATATTTCAAGCTGTAGTTGTTTTCCACTCTTTGAAGCACTTGATGCCCATTAGTTTGAAAGAAATCTCTAAGCTTGTCCCCTTGGTAATCCATATGCAACCCAGCACATTGATAGGAATGCTATGGGTGGTTGCTTGCCTGCATAACAAGGAGGCCAAGAAATTAACTAATTATTGTTACTACTCTTTGATACTCAAGTAATCTTACTATTGAAAAGAAAGAAAGAAAGAAAGAAAACTATTCTTATAGGTAATTACAATACCTACTAGCTGACCAGAAGAACCTCGATGAATCCTAACCTGCCACAGTGTAAACTTGGAGTGTAACATGTGACATGTTATCTCAATGACAACTCTACATCACTCATTACACCAGAGTACCAGACCTAATAAAATGATATGAACAAACAAAAGGTACAGATTATAACAGTATACAGCTTGTTCTGTCAAAAATCAGTAGGCTAGAAAATGCAGCACCTTCTTAATATGAGAGCTAATAGGCAGTTTTAAAAACAAAACTAACTGAAACTTCCATATCTAAGGTTTTTAAAACATAAAGTACTAATTTTATTTACATAAGGTTCGACAGTGACTAATTAATCCAAGGATTGAAGGATGTTGATGCATTTGAAGCGTGTTTCTGCAATATTTCATAGATCGGAGAAAGGTTTTAGAGTTTCAGGCAATTGTAACAATTTCGTAGGGTAATTTCAAAGCCTTTTGAGTGAGTCTGGGGAAAGTTTCAGAGAAACTAAAACAATGCTTCAATTGATGTTTCAGAGATAAAAAAAAGGAAAGCGAATTGCAGTTGTATCCAGACTAGGTGGAAACAGCCCGCGGGCAGCCACACACAGCCTGCGCTGAGGAATCAGCCAGCCGCCGCCGCCGCTCCTGGTAGCCGGTGGAAGCGCCCCACGGGCAGCCATCGTGGCTCCGCGTTGACCTCCTGGGACTCCCATTCTGCAGCACCGGAGCGCCCATGGCGGCGTATCGAGCTATCGACCAACGGACCAAGGCACAGGGAGCACAAGATTTTGTTTTCATTCCGACCGTGCCCGGTGCCCCCCGCACCAGGCTTTGCGCCCGCCGTCGGTTCGGTCCAGCCTGGTCGCGCCGTCGGGGAGAGGAGCCCCCAGGCTAGCTGCGCACCGCCAGAGAGTCCTGCCGCTGCCCTGGCCGCACCACCGGGGAGCCGTACCTTGGCCTAGTCACACCGCCAGGCCATGCCGCCTAGGCAGCACCATGCCTAGGCGACTAGGCCATGCTCCCTGCAGTGCGGGTCGAAGCAGCTGCGCCTCTGCACCAGCGAGGGAGTGGTGGCTTGACACTGACGGGCAGCTACGCCTCTGCACGGTGAGGGAGAAGAGGCGTCCGGCGGGCGTGTGCGGCATGGATGGCTGCGGCGTTCTCCTTTGGGACTGGGAGAGGGAAGAAGGAAGAGGGTAAATGAGTATGACAGGTGAGGCCCACCTTTGATTTTTTTTTTTTTTTGACAACTTCACCTTTGATGGTTGGAACACAAACCAGTCCCTTAGACTAGCCACAACGTGCTGAAAAAACATATCTACCTACCGCCTCATATCCATGCTGAAAATCATATATGACCACAATGTCAACCTCGATACTTTACACCCAAAGTTTCAGAAGGTGTGTGCTTAATGCCTCACTGCAAAGCTTGTAAAAGAGCATGACCACCACGAACAATTGGCTAAAAAAATATTTTTTAGCCGATTGTACATCAAGGAACCAACATTCCACCAACATATTTCTCTAGACATCCATAGCTGCAATATGTATTTCGATGCTCTCTCTCTTCACACGCTAAGTCTAGTCTTATCCCCTCCTCGTCTCTCAAACCAGAAAAAAAAACAATCATATCCCCTTCACTTCAACCAATGAACCAAAAATAAGAATATGACTATCTGACGCCCTTCGTTCTAACCAAATAGAACCTAAGATATGTAATTTTTCTATATATATTAAAACTATGTATCTAGAAATATTAAAACGATTTAGAATTCAAAATGGAGTGAGTTCATATGAGTAGGTGCCTTTCTCGTTCTCCTTAAACAATCTTTGTATGGCTTTATATCGTTTCCGTATCTAATGGTCTAGTAAGACTAACCTTGCAAGGGCAAGAGAATCATGTTGGCTTTCCCAAGCTAGTAAAGAAATCGGGAACCTTGCTTGCACGAACAACGAGATTGGTAAACAAAGACACCCTCCTTGTTTTAGTTTCTTGCTCAGTGAGACTAGGTGAGATGGGTTATAGGAAGAGACACTCCCTAACTCTCTGTCCATTCTAGTAAAAGAGAGATCATCATTTGAAAAAGATAACAATAATATGCATATATCTGCCATTAATGTTTAGCACCATACACGTGTTTTCGGTTTACCCATAACATACCTTAGAATTTCTAAAATACAACGGTATACAGAAAATAAAACCTTTTAGGTTGACGTACTTTTTTTTAGATAATGGATAAAAACAATATCCGGCCTCTACATCCAAGGATGTACACAGTCAATTATTACCAGGTTTTGCTTGAAACAAAAGAGAAAGCCAAGATCTTATAGATCGACCCGGACGCTACTTCAAACAATATAAATGTTTCCATCCTTTATTGGATATCTCTATAGCAATTACTTCTAACTTCTTGTTCATCGTGGAGAGTGCGTCCTTGGCTGTCCCATCACGCTGCAACTGAGCCCACGAGCGCAACCAAAATGCTCCTCTGAAAATTACCTGCATAATAAAGTTATATTTCATTTGATTAAAGATAACATCATTGCGGCATCTCCAGATAGCCTAACTATGTACTTCCTCCGTTCCAAATTGCAGTTCACTTTGATGTTTTGGTTCATCCATTTTGTTATGTATCTAGACATATTATTTATCTAGATACATAGCAAAATAAATAAATCAAAAAGTCAAAGTGAACTGCAATTTAGAAAGGAAGTATTTTGCAAATCAAAACATCTTAAAATTTGAAACGAATGATTCCACGCTATAGGCTCTCCACATCCCCATTCGCAGGGACCACTTAACTTAGGATGTTTGGTTCGAGAGATGAAATGGTCTATCATGTACTTATTTTTTTTTAGAGTTTATGAAATAGAATATTATCACCGCAATAAATAATACTAGTACGAAGAATGAAATAATTCTATCAAATTTAAAGAATGTGGTCATAATACACCACCTCGTCTAAGGACGGATAGAGCTCAAACGAAACACCCTATCGATTCGATTGAAGATATGAAGATGAATGCAATTGGATCAAACAGACATGGATGCAAGGCCAAAGCCCTCTCAAACTGAGACGAACAATCAAGGAAATCATGAAGCCGTCATAAACTCACAATAGGAGATGATCAGCTGAAACAGAAACAAGAAAACAAGAAAAACAGACGGCTGTCCACACCATGAATAGGAGGAGTGCTCTAACTTTTTTTTCTTTTTTCGATAAAGGATATTCAATATCCGGCCTCTACATCCGGGGATGTATACAGCTAAGTGTTACAAAAAGATATAAAAAAACAAAAGAGCGAAAAGCCATAGTCTTATACATGGATCAGGACATTACAACAAACAATAAATACTTCGACCCTCTATTTGATCAACGAGAGGGCGTTCTTGGCTTGCTCTTGACGCCGCAGCTGAGTCCCAAATGCCACAGTGCAGGGCATGGCTAGGAGCAGGTGTGCTTGTGTTGATGCCTTCAAGAAGGTAAATGACATCCGCAGACGCCATCATCGACGAAAGGAAGAGGGAATTACAGCGACGCCTCCAAGGGGGAAGATAACGTTGATTGCGTCATCGCCGCCGGCCCAGCACAGCCAGACAGGGTTTTCACCCGTATTCCAAGATCCTGCAAAAGCACATCCAAGCCGAACCTACATACGACTAGATGCCGGAGATGATCGGCAGGGTCTTCACCAGATGCAGCGAGACAGTAGAAAAGCATGGGGCGACGGTGTCCTTTGATGTCGGAGCCGATTTACGGGCCACCTGGGAGCGACGTGGTCTGTGGGAGGGCGTGTTGGACGGCTTGTCGAGATGGCCGGTGCCAACACTGCCATCCCCATCCGATGCCCGGGAGTCCAAATCGACCCCCAAGCCGCCGCCAGGGAAGATGTCCCCGACCCGAGGCAACGCCCGCCCGAGTCCGCATCGCCGGAGCACCACCCGCACCGAGAAGGGGGCAGCGGGGCAGCAGCCGCCGGATCCAGGCCTGAGATATCCAGATCGGCCCGCCGCCGCCAGACCCCTTCACCGGTGCGGGTACGCCAGCCGCCGAGTCCGTTCATCCACCAAACGGTGGGGATAACGGTGCCACCGTCAGCGTCGCCGAGCCCGAGGTGCGAGCGGATCGTCCGTCACCGTCGAGCGAGCCGCCCCACGGGGACACCCGATGCCCGGAGTCGGCCCCCGCCGCCGCCGTTCACCGCCGAAGAGGAGGTAGGGTTGAAGGTGGAGGGGGAGGTTGGGGAGGGAGGTGGGAGAAGGGGTGCTCGCGCCGTGCACTGCAGGCGAGAGAGCCCCGCCGCCGCCGTCATGGGGATCTGCGCGAGCTTCCCAAGTTGTTCCCTCCGGCGGCGGTGAGGTGGGGAGCGGAGGTTGGAGGCGGCGAGGTGGGGGGTGGTAGGGAGCCTCTAACCCTAGGTCACTAGGATGATTTCGTGATAAGATAGAACTGTGGTTCATGGCCTCTAACCCTAGGTTGGAGTGCTCTACCTGTAACCTTGTGGTACCCCGCAGGAGCGCAGTGCGTAATACGCGTAGGCGCCACCGCTAGGCTCGCTGATTGGAGCCGATTGAGCTTTCTTCGGCGTACACGCACAGAGTCCGCGACGACGACGACCTCACCCCTCGTCCTCTGCAATGGCGACCGGGGCACCAAGGATGGTACATGGTAGGTACCAGCTACCGGTATCTAGGAGTATCTACGATGGAGAAGTCAAACTTGGCATGCATGTTTATTTATTTTACAATAGTCCGCTCTGCTGGTAGCCTGGCTCCCCATGGCTGTCGGCTGTCCAGAGGCCGATAGGCTCGGATTTCTGTCGCCCACTGCTGCGAAGCCCGCTCCACCCACCGCAGAGTCTGTCTTCTTGACGATGACGAGTGAGGTGACAACTGACAACAGAATGTTCACTGACAGTGTTGTGTCGCTCCTACAACTTTTATTGTTCAGAATATGCAATGGAATCTTCAGTAATGGCAGTACGTACGGCAATGCTCTATAATGAAATGTGATGATGCTCTCTGAATATGCAATGCAAGGGTTGCTCTCTGAAATGAATATGTGTGCTCCTGCTCTCGGGATGTAAATTAATGGGCTAATGGCCAATGAGTTGGCAATTCAAAGTGGACCATTTACATTGATATCAAATTGCATCATTCACTTCCTCAGGTTGACAGGATTTTGCCATGGTCATGCTTCGAATTGGCCTGCTGAAGCCTGCAGGTGTCAAAGTAAAACTGAAGTGAACCTAGTGTAGCAAAATGCTCCCAGAACTGAACATTACAGGCAGATCTTGGAAATCCAGTTTCTTCACCGAAAGAAAGTGAACTGCATGTAGTGCTGCCGTTTCCTGCTGCAATGAGCAATTGAGCATATGTTGGCCTTTTCTTTCATCTAAACACTACATCATACAATCTGAACTGCCTACTTCATCCATAAGAAAAGGGGGAGCTTGGTCTAGTTTACAGCACTCTGATGATGGAAGTTTGATCAATTGGATCGAGCCATTCATGCAGAAGATAGGCAATTGGATTGAGCCGTTCATGCAGAAGATAGCGGGACCATCGCCTGCAGGGACGCTACATGTGTCCGACGTTCCGACCTAGAAATCGCTATCTTCTGTAATGCGATCTTGGGCCACAGCACAGGGAACGAGCTCATATGTTGTTTGGGCTAGGCTATCCAACGGCGTATTGACCCGGAGACAGATTGTGTTTGGGCCTTCTGCTGCAATTTGTAATGCGATCTTTATACTGGATTCTTTTGACGACCACCACAGCTGATTCAGCATTTACAGAGCTGTGGATATGATTCAGCATTTGCACACAGATATAACCTACAAGTAGTATAGTATGTCTCAAAACTGACCAAACAAGATGCATCAGGACGATCCGTTGTATAACAAGTCTAAATCATATTTCCAGACTGAAACAAAGCAAAGTTCCAAGCCTAGGGGAATGCAGTGATGATAACTTTATGTTCCACACCAGTCACCTTCACGAAACTCCTGATCGTGTGATCTTGAACTCGCAATGGCACACAACGAAATGACATTCCAGGTGCTTCACCAATGCATGGATGGTTACTTCTTCACTCGCTGTTCAGTAACGGGCTCAGAGCCTTGACGACGATGTTCATTTTAGGCCGCAACTCTGGCAAGTCCTGTAAGCACAGGGCAGCAACACCAGCCATCTGTTTGTCAAACGAAATCAAGAATTAGTTACACACAAACAAAAAGAATATATATAAAAGTTCGTTTGTTTAGAGTACTTCTTTGAGAACAATGAGATATTCTTCTCTTCTAAGAGACTAAGACAAAATACTGATATTATTAGTTGTAAAAATACTAAAGGGCAGCAAATTCGACAAAATACCATTTGCTTATGGCTTTCAGTTTAATTTGGTGTGTAACGCTCCATAAAAATTCGTACCTTAGCCAAAGTATATGTGTATATTTTTTTTATAATATTATGAATGTTTAGGTCAACAGAAAGTCTGCTTGTTTTGTGTCAAGATTCACAAGCCACTGCTGACTATAGTTTCCACTATATCTTTGTAGGGGCAAAGCTTGAGCTATTTGTGGAGCATGCCCTCTGTTTCTTCACAGTGGAGAGCAGAAGCTATATCTGTTTGACCCTAAATATTATTTTCCGGATAAGTTCAGCATAAATGCAGGACAAACAAACATGATCTAAAAATTCCCTTTAAAAAGTAGAAAAGAAAAAATGATTATGTCTTCGCTTTTCCAATGTCAAAGATGGTTATGTTACATGGTATTAATAGTCACACTATAGATCTCTACTTTCTCACTCAAGCACACAACATTCAGGTTTTACAATATTGTTACCTTTCTGACAGCCCTTAGTGGGTACTCTCCTCTAAGCTTTGGATCCATGCACTGTTCCACCTTGTCTTCACTAAGCCTTGGTCTGGCCTGCATCTTGGGATAAGAAAATTAGCTCCTGCATCCTATAAAGAAACTAGAAAAGTGAATGCTGGTATATGTACCCATGTAACTATGGTCCTCTGGTCACCTCGCATTGTATTATCAATTACTTTGCGGCCAGTTTAAAGCTCCAACAGTACAACCCGAAGCTGTAGACATCGCTCTTTGTACTACACTGTCCATTGATTGAACACCAAAGAAGTTCAAAGATGGAAGCAGCACATAAGTAGCAGAAATGTTGGCATATCATTTATCAGCCTAGGTGGTCCATCACATACTCAGGTGGTTCCCAGTCATGCTTGAGAAAAGGCCAAATAGTCTGATCATAGTACTCATAAATCGTTTTAGGGGCCAGCTGTGTTGAGACACCAGTATCACCTATTTTTGCAACATCGTTGTCAAAGAGAAGTATGTTGCTGGACTTGATGTTGCTGTGGATGATGGGAGGATAAAACTTCTCATGGAGGAACTCAAGGCCTTTTGCAACACTTACGGCAATCTTCGCACGCTGCAACCATGATAGAGATGGCTCTGGTTGGGCTCGACCCTTGTTACCTAAGAAGATCATGGCAAGCATAAAAAAAGGGTAATGCTTGTCATTAGACGTTCTACGTGTAGGACATCGTGGCGGGCCGTTATTGGGCCACGCGCACGCACACACCACGCGTTCAACGCACACACCAAGCGGCGACCCCCACGCGCACTGGCACTGTGCAACTGCCGACGAAACCCACCCACCCACCCACCTCTCCCACTCGCCCCACCAGCACCGCTCATTTCTTTCACACTCCTCTCTCTCCTTCCCCACTCCTCTGGCTCCTCTCTCTAGATATTCTCGCGCGCCGCCGCCGTCGACACACCACCGCCATCGCTACGCCGCTCCACACCGCATCTCCTCTTCCATTGCGCCACCGTCTCCTGCGCACGTGGCCATGGGGGATAGCCGGCGGAGGAGCACGACCTTTTTGGTTGCGCCGGTCCGACGGCGGGGGTCACGGGGATCTGGCGGCGCCGGCCGCGGATCCCTTGGATCCAGCGGAGGTCGCCGCGGATCCGGCGTTTCCCGCGACGGGCGGTGGCGGTCACAGGTGGATCCGTCCCTGGCGCTGATGGGGGAGCCGGATCCGGTGGTGCCGGCGCGGATCCAGCGGGGGCAATGGGGATCCGGGCGGATCCACGCCTGGTAGGCCTCCTCCTCCTCCGATGTGCTCTCTCGCCCGTCATCCTTCGTCTCCGGCAATGAACTAGGGTTCCGGCGAGCTCAACCATCGGGTGGGGTGAGTCTCGCCGGAGGTGAAGAAGATGGTGGCGCCATCCCTTGTCGGTGAGCCCCTCCTCTTCCTTTCCCTCTTCATGCTCGTCCTGCTACTCCTCTTTCTTCTGGATTTGCTTCTAATCTCGCTTTTTCTCGTTGCAACTTTTGCTTTTTTTTTGTGTGTGTGGTGTTGCTGTAGTTGTCTCTCTGTTGTTTCGGCGATTCAAATCTGTTTGTTGCAGCAATTGCTCGCGGCTGCGCCGCTGTAGTTGTATTCTGTTTTTGTTTCGGCGATTCAATTTGGATGTCTCCGTAGATCGTGTCTGTTTGTTTCAGGAGCCGTTTTTGCGTTGTTTTTGCATCGTTTCAAATAAGCATGTTTCACTGTAGATCGCGGCTGTGTTGCAGACGTTCTGTTGTTGTTGTTTCTACACTTTGTTAGATGGTGTTTCAATTATATATAATATGTTGTGGGAGGGGGGCGTAGGAGTTACTGTGCGCGGGGAGGAGGGGGAGCGTGCTTTTTTTTGCGGGGGAGATGGGCCGGACCCTGCTAGCGCTTGGCGTCCTATGCATAGGACGTCAAGCGCTAGCAGGACCCTAAAAAAATATCAGCTGGGATTTTCACATTTGACAGTTTAACAGTTTTAACATAGATCTATGTCTGACAAGAAAACACCAAATGATCAATCTAGGAACCTATGAAAGTAAATCTTGTATTACTCCATACCATGAAGAATATCATGCAAAGAGCCCCTTGGTGCGTACTCATAAGCAAGAACACAAGTGTTCCCTTCAAGGCAATATCCAAGAAGTTGCACAATGTTGTCATGGTAACACATTTTGAAAATAGGCGTAAGCTGCAGCACAACTGGAATTTAGAAGGTAATCCATTGCTACACGCAATAATAATAAATGAAGAACAATAACTGCAAAAGAGAAAAGTAGTGCGCACAGTCATGACCTGTACTTCAGAAGTATAGAGCTTTTTTACAGCTAAATTCTGCCCATCTTTAAGAACTCCTAGGAAACATTTGGTGTATCTTCCCTTTCCTATAAGAACATCATAACTGAAATTCCTGGTTACTTCTTTCAGTTCCTCCAGAGAAATGGTCGATATGAGACTTGGATGAGATTTACGAGTGTTGTTAATAGGGGCAGGACACGTGCATTGGCTAGGTTTACTGTTACTACCAGCTGCATGCGTTGAAGAAAATGAAGTGTTAGAGTGCACTGAGACCCTAACGGATCTACTAACGAAAGAACACAGAAGCATAGCAAACGAAAACAGCATTGAGGCACGATGTTTTTTTAACAAGGTTCATCTCATCAAGGAGCCTCATATTTAAGCCTCCCCCCCAACACATACAGGTTACAAAGCCTGAATCAAACTCTATTCTAAGTTATAATACAACTCAAGTCCAAATTGTAACCAAACTGAATAATAGTTGACACATATCTATCATGAAGAAAATACATAGTACTACAGATTCTATTTTTTTATGAGTGCATCTACCAGGTTAAGGCTGACATACAAAGTATGAGAAGAGATTTTGTTTTGCGTACCAGCAAGTTTGCTTCTAGCAACAATGATCCGGAGACGGAAAAGTACATGATCCAGTTCCGGCCTCATTTGAATACCAAGTTGTAAGGAATCGATGGCAATGGAAATGGCCTCATGAACAAAGTATCCCTCATGTTCATCACAAACCTTGCCAAAAATTCCAATTGCATCATGGTCTCTCTTATAAGAATCAAGGAAGTCTGTGGTAAGCAAATGAGCCCTACCATTGTACATGTGTCTCACTGTCTTCCAAGTGATGAGCTCTAAAAGAACAACTCCGAAGCTATATACATCAGATTTTTTGAAAAGTGGAGCTATATACATCAGATTTTTTGAAAAGTGGACAAGAAACGTCCCATGGGTCTGAATAATACTTTTCCGGTTCATTGTCATGAATAGAAGACATAGTATTTTTCTGTGCAACTGAAAGTCCATGAAATGTTGACAAGTTCACATTGAAGATTTTCAGCACAAAGTTCTTATCCAGAAATATATTGGCAGATCTAAAGTTTCCTAAGAGGCTGGTGCCACATGAATCAGTATTTTCAGCTGCTAATGAATGGATATGAACCAGGCCCTCTGCACACTGGACTGCTATCGACAAGCGTTGATGAAGAGGAAGTTTTTCCATGGAGCAGATAGTGTCATATAGGTTTCTATTAGATAACGATATAGACCCAAACAATGTCTTGGATAGATCACAGCAAAGCTCGTATACACACTCTAAAGTGGATTCCCCTAAGTGGAAGCCAACGACATTTGCAACGTTTTTGTGGCTCTGTTGACTCAATATGCTCATTGTGTTCAGAAATATCTCTCTGTCAGTTTCTGAACATGTCTTAAGCTGTCTTACTATAATTGAATGGTTTCTTGCCGAGGACTCCTCTGTAGAGACCTTCAATCATCGTTTCCCTAAAGGCCATGCTGTAGTTTTTTGTCATTTTTTCATTTTGTTTTCATTTAAAATTTTTAGATCTCCAAATTGGTATGCTGCTAACAATACATCCTGGTCTCTCTGCATAGCTTCCCTGATCATCCTTAGACTAGAAGCTACTTCAACCATCTCAGGACGTGTTTTGACGTCCCTCCGCAAGCATTTAGCTACTAACTGTCCAATGTCTCCAAGAAATTTCATGTTTTCTGTAACACTGATTTCCTTATCAAACATGTGCTGCACATCCTTTGTAATAGCCTCATTGAAACTTTGAGCAAGGGTTGCATCCACTACTTTCTTTCTTGTGACAATTTCCAGCAAAACCACCCCAAAGCTGTAAACATCACTCTTTGGGGTTAGAATTCCACTCTCACAGTATGCTGGATCAACGTAACCTATGGAACCAATGATAGTGGCAGTATCCTGGGGGGCCATTAGCACAAAGGAGTCTTGCAAGTCCAAAATCTGATATCTTTGGTGTAAGATTTTTGTCTAGCAGTATGTTAGCAGGTTTGATGTCACCATGAAGAACAGGACTATACATGGAATGCATGCACCCCAATCCTTCAGCAACATCAATGGCAATTTTTATTCTTTTTTCCAAAGTGAAGGGAACCCAACTGTTAGTGCTGTTGCCATGAAGTTTGCTGTCGAGGTCCCCATTAGAGATAAACTCCATAACAATCATTGGAGAATTTTCGTCTGTGCAGCAACCCAAGAGTCTGACAACATTCTTGTGGTTTATTTGAGAGTGCACTTTCACCTCCTTGTCAAACACCTCTTTGTGGGTCCCTTGTATATATCTCTTTACAGCAACAGGGGCTTGGTCTTCTAGCGTTCCTTTGTAGACCTCACCAAATCCCCCTCTTCCTAGAACAGACTTATACCCATCAGTTATGTTTCGTATCTCATTTTCGGTGAAATATTTCAAGCTGGAGTTGTTTTCCACTCCTTGGAGCACCTGATACCCATTAATTTGAAGGAAATCCTGCTCTCTCTGCATAGCTTTCCTGATCATCATTAGACTGGTAGCTACTTCAACCATTTCAGGACGTGTTTTGACGTCCATCTGCAAGCATTTAGCTGCTAGCTGTCCAATGTCTCCAAGAAACTTCATGTTTTCTGTAACACTTATTTCCTTGTCAAACATGTGCTGCACATCATCTCCATTTGTAAGAGCCTCATTAAAACGTCGAGAAAGGGTAATGGTCCCTGCTAGAATTAGTGTTCTCTATTGATTTGGCTAACCCTAGAAGGGTAGCTATATAGTGTAGCATACATGGGCCTCATGGGCCTAGCCTCATGGGCCTAATACATGTATATACTCCAACAGTCCCGTCCCATGCTTCTTTCCTTGTGATAATTTCTAGCAAAACCACTCCAAAGCTATAAACATCGCTCTTTGGGGTTAAATTTCCACTCTCACAGTATGCTGGATCAAGGTAACCTATGGAACCAATGACAGTGGAAGTTTGCTGGGGCCTATTAGCACAAAGGAGTCTTCCAATTCCAAAATCTGATATCTTTGGTGTAAAATTTTCGTCTAGCAATATGTTAGAAGGTTTGATGTCACCATGGAGAACAGGACTACACATGGAATGCATCCACCATAATACTTCAGCAACCTCAATGGAAATTTCTAATCTTTTCTCCAAAGGGAAGGGAACCCGACCGTTAGCACTGTTGCCATGAAGTATGCTTTTGAGGTTCCCATTGGAGATAAACTCCATGACAATCATTAGAGCATTTTCTTCTGTGCAGCATCCCAAGATTCTGACAACATTCTTGTGATTTATTTGAGAGTGCATTTTCACCTCCTTGTCAAACACCTCTTTATGGGTCCCATGTATATATCTCTTTACAGCAACAAAGGATGGTCATAAGCTTCACGAGTGTTAGAAGAAATGTGAAGCTTATGACCCAGCATTTTCTCCTGGGTGAGTCGCCCGCGCATGCGCATTCAGCAGGGGTTGTAGCGCCTTGACAACAATGCTCATGTTTGGCCGGAAGTCTGCTTCGTATTGAACACACAACGCAGCAACAGCTGCAAACTGTTTCAAAGACAGTAGCAAAAACAGGGTTAAAACCTTTGAATGGATCATTGTCGAAGAACACACGAACTCAAGAGCTGACACTTGATAGCACTAGCAGCAAGAATCAAAGCTTAGCATAATAAACTGACACTGAATGCAAATATGGTTCGAGACCAATGTTTAGTAGCATCTCAAACTCTATGAGCGCAACATTAGAATTACACATTTCAATAACAGAAGAAAGTTTAGTGATCTATTCTTCTACAACCATCTTTCTTTGACAGATCACTAAACAGTTAATAAAACCATCTTAAAAAGTCATGCATAGTTCGAGAAGAAAGATCGTTCGTTGTACCTTTGCAACAGCTTTAGGAGGATACTCCCTTCCAAGTCTTGAGTCAACACATTGTCTAACCTTGTCTTCGCTAAGTCTTGGTGTAGCCTGCCAGTGTTGAATGAGTCATTAATTTGATTCACCCCAGAAAAATACAAGTTCACCGTACGTTATAACTTATAAGCACAACGAGCATGTGTAGATGAAACTTACCCCAAGTCACAAGACTCTGCTGTCCCCTTGGTAATGTATGGTCAACAGGTTTCCTTCCAGTTAATAGCTCAAGAAGAACAACTCCGAAGCTATATACATCGCTCTTAGAGCTGAGTTGCCCAGTCATTGCATACCTGACCCCCCAAAAAGGTAAACTAATGTTAAGCTTAATTATCTCAAAAGGTCTGTAGAGGTGTAGAGCAATTGAATAGGAAATCAGAACATACTCAGGCGCATGATATCCGAATGTTCCAAGGACCCTAGTTGAGTGAAGCCGAGCTGCCATGTCAGGAGCTTGGTTTGACAAATCAAAGTCAGCTATCTTAGCTACATCATCATCAAAAAGGAGAACATTGCTAGACTTAATGTCTCGGTGTATGATATGGGGCTGTGCTTTCTCATGAATATACTCGAGGCCTTTTGCTGCCCCAACAGCTATCTTCACACGTTGTGACCATGATAAGACTGGACCGGGTTGAGCCCTTTTAACAACTTTCCCTCCTGTAAAGAGACATATTCGACATGTGTTAAACATGGTTTCTTTCTTTACTTGGATCATGAGACAGTACAGCTCATGCAAAAGATAGACAAAAAAAAGATAGCACAAGACAATACCATGAAGCATATCATGAAGGGAACCCATAGTAGCAAACTCATAAGCAAGGATACGGAGTGTCCCATCAGCACAGTAACCAAGCAACTCAACAACATTTTCATGCTTTAGCCTTGACACCACAGACACCTGTAGATGAATTTCAGAATGACTTCAAACCACAGGCTAGAAAAGATGCACTGCATTTCATAAACAGGGAAACACAAACCTGCGCCAAGAATTCTTGGTCTGGCTGCTTATTGGAATCCAACTTTTTGACCGCGGTGCTCCTACCATTTCTTAGAACACCTAAGTATACTCTAACTCTGCCAAAGGATCCCTCACCAATCAAAGCTTCATAACCAAAACCCTTAGTCACCTCCCTAATCTCATCCACAGGGATAGCAGGGACTGCAATTGGTTGCATTTTCACAGGCTGAGGACCCTTGGGAGGTTGATCAGCAGGGCTAGATTTATTGTTATCACCAGCTGCATTGAAGAAACGAAGAAGTAAATAGTTAAATACAATAGGTTAAGATGATTGATCACCAGAAACTCTTATTTTCTTAGAATCACTGTAATAAAACAAATATTATATTTTGATATACATGGTACACCGCTTCAAACCAAAATTTATTGAACGGTGTCTATGGTAAGGGTGCAATTTTATTGTGCTGAAAGATACACCTAAACCGTAAGTACTGCAGGTTCTATTTGTTTTCTATGTGTGTATCCAAAAGGTTAAGCCTGACAGACCTAGACGAGAAGAGATTTCATTGCGTGTACCAGTGAGTTTGCTTCTGATACTTTGAGCTGAAGCAATAATTCGGAGCCGGGAAAGTACAACATTCATTTTTGGCCTCTTCTCGATACGGGGTTGTAAGCAATCAATAGCAATGGCAATGGCCTCGTGAATGAAGGACTTGCCTTGTTCATCGTAAACCTTGCCCAAAATTTCTATTGCACCATGGTCAGTTCTATAGGAATGAAGGAAGTCTGTCGTAAGCACAAGAACCCTTCCATCATACATGTATTGCACTGTCCTCCAAGTGATGAGCTCTAAAAGAACAACTCCGAAGCTATAAACATCAGATTTCAAGTTAAAAAGCTCACTAGAAACATCCCTTGGGTCTAAATAATACTCTCGTCCATTGTCATGAATAGTATTCTGCACATTTGAAAGTCCAAGAAACGTTGACAAGTTCCAATTGAAGATTTTTGGCACATAATTCTTGTCTAGAAATATATTGACAGACCTGAAATTTCCCAAGAGGCTCGAACCACACAAATCAGGACTTTCAGCTACTAATGAATGGATATGAACCAGGCCCTCTGCACACTGAACTGCTATTGACAAACGTTGATGAAGGGGAATTTTTTCAGTGGAGCAGATAGTGTCATAGAGGTTTCTGTTAGAAAATGATATAGAGCCAAACATTGTCTTGGATAGATCACAGCAAGACTCATAAACACACTCTAAACTGTATTTCCCTAAGTGGAAGCCAATAACATTCGCAACATTTTTGTGATTCTTTTGACTCAATATGCTCATAGTGTTCAGAAATATATCTCTGTCAGTTTCTGAACTTGTCTTAAGCAATTTTACTATAATTGGACGATTCATGCTGTGGACACCATTGTAGAGACATTCACGCCGTGTTTTCCAGAAGGCCATGCTGTAGTTTTTTGTCATTTCTTTCATTTCAGTTTTACTCTCCAAATTTGTATGCTGATAACAGTACATTCAGCTCTCTCTGCATAGCTTTCCTGATCATCCTTAGACTAGTAGCTACTTCAACCATTTCAGGACGTGTTTTGATGTCCCTCCGCAAGCATTTAGCTGCTAACTGTCCAATGTCTCCAAGAAACTTCTTGTTTTCTGCAACACTGATTTCCTCATCAAACATGTGCTGCACATCCTCCCCTTTTGTAAGAGCCTCATTAAAACATTGGACGAGGGTAATGGTCCCATCCACTGCTTTTTTCCTTGTGATAACTTCCAGCAAAACCACTCCAAAGCTGTAAACATCGCTCTTTGGGGTTAGAATTCCAGTCTCACAGTATACTGGATCAAGATAACCTATGGAACCAATGACAGTGGAAGCTTGTTGTGGTCCATTAGCACAAAGGAGTCTTGAAATTCCAAAATCTGATATCTTTGGTGTAAGATTTTGGTCTAGCAGTATGTTAGCAGGTTTGATGTCACCATGGAGAACAGGACTATACATCGAATGCATGTACGATAATACTTCAGCAACCTCAATGGCAATTTCTATTCTTTTGTACAATGGGAAGGGAACCCAACTGTTAATGCTGCTGCCATGAAGTATACTGTTCAGGTTTCCATTGGAGATAAACTCCATAACAATCATTAGAGCATTTTCCTCCGTGCAGCAGCCCAAGAGTCTCACAACATTCTTGTGGTTTATTTGAGAGTGCACTATCACCTCCTTAGCAAACGCCTCTTTTTGTGTCCCATGTATATATCTCTTTACGGCGACTGAGGTTTGGTCTTCTAGCGTACCTTTGTAGACCTCACCAAATGCACCTCTTCCCAGAATAGACTTATACCCATCGGTTATGTTTCTTATCTCATTTTCTGTGAAGCATTTCAAGTTGTAATTGTTTTCCACTCTTTGAAGCACCTGACGCCCATTAGTTTGAAAGAAATCTCTAAGATTGTCCCCTTGGTTATCCATGCGCAACCAAGCTCAGCGACAGGAATGCTATGGGTGATTGCTTGCCTGCACAACAAGGTCATGTAATGTAAATACTCTCTGATACTCAAGTAATCTTACTATTGAAAAGAAAGAAAGAAAACAGTGAATTATAATGCCTACTAGCTGACCAAAAGAACCTCGAAGAATCCTAACCTGCTACAGTGTAAACTTGGAGTGTAACATGTGACACCTTATCTGAATGGCAAATCCACATTACTTACTACACCAGACCTAATATGATATATATGAACGCAGGCACAAGTATACAACTTGTTTCACAATCAGTAGGCCAAAAAATGCATCACCTTCTTAATATCATAAGACAGGAGCTAATTTGTAGTTCGATATCTAAGGTTGAAAACAGAAAGTGCGTTATACACATAAGTAAGGTTCGTCAACGACGACTAATTAATCCAAGGTTTTAAGGCTGCTGATGAATTTCAAGAGTGTTTCAGCAAATTTTCATGCACCGGAGGAAGTTTTCAGGGGCTTCAGGCAAGTGTCAACAATTTCACAGGGCGACTTCAAAGCCTTCAAGGGAGTTCGGGAAAAGTTTCAGACAAACTAGAACAATCAACAGTGCTTCAATTGATGTTCCAGAGATAAAAAGAGACAAAATTTCAGGGTAACCAACTTGCAACCAGGTAGGTGGAAAACCACCCGCAGGCGCCACACACAGCCTGTGCTGAGAAATCAGCCAGCCGCCGCTGCTCCCGGTAGCCGGCGGCATCACCCTCAGTCCCACGCCCAGCCATCGCCCCTAGGCCTAGCATAGATAGAGCGGGATCGATGTGTATCGAGCAAAGGGAGCAACGGAACGAGGCACGGCCGCAAGGGAAGGGAATAACTATATTTTGAGAGGAATGGAGTAGTTTATTTTGGAGAACAAGAATCTAGATTGTTAAAGCATCTCCGAGAAATAAGGATGTCAAACCCATTTGCAAAATTGGTAGGGTTGCTCACACAATAAATTGAGCAAGTGATTATGTTTCAACATACTAGAATTATTTTAAATCAGGATCTATATGATTATGTTCCAACATCGAATTGTTTCTAATAAAAATCTAAATTTGATAAAATTTTTAATTTCAACACAGAACTATTTTTCTTATAAGAATTTACATCCCTTACAAATATGTCGAGGATCTATACCCCTCGAAAGGAGGATATCCTGTTCTATGAATATGGCCCATACATGCTGCATCATCAGCTAAAACTGAAACAAAAACGAGAAGAGAGAGACGACAGAGAGAAACAGAGACGACTGAGTCACTGAGCACACCATGGATACATACTCCTACACTTCCATCAACGCAGTAGCATCTAGGATGAGCGCATGAACTAGTTGGGGGTGCCTACCTGGAACCTGTCGCAGCATAGGCGCCACCGCTCCGCTCGCTGAATGGAATCGATCCAGCTAGCTTTCTTCCGCCTACTAGTCTTGTACGCGCAGTCACAGACGTAGTCTTGGGCGGATGTAGGTAGGAGTATGTGTACAACAGCAAGTCATCAAGTCAACGGAGGAAGAGGCGAAGAAAAGCTGTGGCTGGCGCCTGCTGCTGAGAAGCCGCTCCACCGCCGGACGAGGGCCGGCCACGCACACGGACACGGTCTTCTTGATGAGCGAGGGTGACATCTGACAGCAGCTGCTCGTTTCTGAATGTCCTGTTTTAGAACAGTAGAATAGGAGCTGTGCGATCCCTCATATTAACAAGGAAGCAATGGCAATGGTATTGCTCTCTGAATATGCAATGGAATCTTCAGTAAGTATGGCAATGCTCTGTAATGAAATGTGATGCTCTCTGTATATATACACTGCAATGGTTGCTCTCTGAAATGAATCGTGCTCCTGCTCCCGGGATATTTAATTGGGCTAATGGTCAATGAGTTTCCATTCAGTTGGCAATGCAAAATGGATCATTTACATGATATGAATGAAACTGCATCATTCATTTACTCAGAATGACAGTATTTTGCCATGGTCATGCTTCGACTTGGACTGCTGTAGCTTGCAAGTGGCAAAACAAAACTGAAGTGAACCTAGTGTGGCAAAATGCTCCTAGAACTGAACATTACAGGCAGCTCTTGAAAATCCAATACTTCACCATATAACCCGGCAAAACGGTCATTTGTGATTGGTCCCTAAATTAATCAGATAAGCATGATTGCTTTTGAATTACCATCTCTAGGTCAGTAAAGTAACTATATGAGCAAGATTATTGTCAGTAGTGAATTACCATCTCTACGTCAGTAAAGTAACTATATGAGCAAGATTATTGTCAGTAGTTGAAATATCTTCTCTTTGGTGTCTCCAGAAACACTTACCATGGTGTACAATTTTATTGTTCTACATTATTGGAAGAGTTTCCATAATATATTTTTAGCTGTTCTTATAATCCTATGTCAAGGGCGCCACCTTATGGGGGTGGGATGTCAGGCACCTCAGGTTTAGTACCACCTTGCCTAGGCTAGGGGACCATGACCACCTTATAAGGGCGAGCATCTCTCTCCCACCAGTCCGGGCTTTTGGGAGGAATTGGGCCTCTTACCTTATAAGTGGGCCATGATGCGCATGAACGTCCGAACCTATGGTGGAGTGTTGGGCTGGGTCTGAGTGGTTGTTAACAACTGGTATCAGCTCCGGGCTCCGCCTTATGTGGGGGATGGAATGTCAAGGGCGCCACCTTATGGGGGGTGGGATGTCACGCATCTCAGGTTTAGTACCACCTTGCCTAGACTAGGGGGCCATGACCACCTTATAAGGGAGAGCATCCCTCTCCCACCAGTCCGGGCTTTTAGGAGAAATTGGGCCTCTTGCTTTATAAATGGGCCATGATGCTCATAAACGTCTGAACCTATGGTGGAGTGTTGGGCTGAGCCTGAGTTTTTGTTAACATCCTATGGTGCAATGTTATTGCTTTTATAGAATATGTGAATTGTTTCTTGATGTATTTCGAATTTTACTATTCTTATAACGCATCTGAATTTATCCTGCCTTTCTTTGATGACTGTACAGTTTACACGTTGACAGAGATAGAATTATGTCATCTGCAATGTGAGTGTGACCTTGGGCCTCAGCCCAGGGAACACAGAGAACGAGCCCGTAGACACAGTATGTTTGGGCTTTTTGACAGAATTTGAAATGAAATATTTATACTGGAATTTATTTGACGACCACCAATGCAGGGATGGTTACTTCTTCACTTGCTGTTCAGTAATGGGCTCAGAGCCCAGACAACGATGTTCATATTAGGCCGGAAGTGTGGCTCGTCTATTAAGCACAGAGCAGCAACAGCAGCCATCTGTTTGCCAAACAGAATCAAGAATTACACACACGCGCAAAAAGAAAATAAAAGTTCATTTGTTTATTTAGAGTACTATTTTTAGAACAAGGATATATTGTTCTCTTCACTTCTAAGACAAAATAAATACCAATATTAGTCATAACTATAATCTAAAAGAGTAGCAAATTCTGCAAATATGATTTTCCTATGGTTTTCAGTATAATAATTTGGTGTGTACCTGCTCCATAGAAAGACATACCCTTAGTTAAAGTGTTTGTTTATACAGTTTTTCAAAATAACATAAATGTTTAAGCCAATAGAAAGTTTGTTTGCTTTATGTTATTGTTTTGTGTAAGATTCACAAAAGTCCATTGCTGACTGTGGTTTCCACTATATCTCTGGAGGAAAAGCTTGAGTTCATTTTTGGAGCATGCCCTCGGTCTTCAAAGTGGAGAGCACAAGTTTTATCTGTCTGACGCTAAATATTAGTTTCCAGTTAAGTTCAGCTTAAATGCAGGACATAGAAATATGATCTAAGAATTTCCTTTAAAAGAAGAAAATAAAAAAATGATTGTCTTCCCGAGATGGTTATGTTCAAAGGTACGTCACAAGTAACACTATATACACTTCAACTTGCTCACTCAAGCACACAACATCCAGGCTTAACAATATTGTTACCTTGCTGACAGCCTTCAGTGGGTACCCTCCTCCAAGCCTTCAGTTGGTCCTCCCCCGTGCGCCCCCACCTCGCACGATGGGGTCAGGCGGTACGACGCCGGCGAGCTTCCGCGGCTCGACCCAACCATGAGAACGGCGCACGCGAACAGTAGGGCTGCGCCGGAGTCAAGCGAGTTGATGACCATCTTCTGAGGCTTGCCAATCTCGACGCCGCCGCCTCTCGCGTACTCCCCTGCTCGCAGCAACCGCAACTCAATCCCACGGAGGAGAAGCGCACAAGCTAGCGACCCGGCGGTTGGCGTCCTCGGCGGCGGCCGCTGCTCCCCCCTCGTTCGCCGCGGCTGTGGCTCCTCCAACCGACGGCCGCGGCTGCTCCTCCCCCGTGCGCCCACACGCAAGCACGGCGGTGGCGCATCTTGCCCCGCGAGTTCGGGCCCCACGGCGGTTGGCGGTGGGCGAGCGCAGCGGCCTCCCCGCGCCATGGAGGCAGCCCCTGCCCGCGCGCGCAACCTGGAGCCGCGGCCTCCCCTCCCCTTCAAACCTTCTTCGCCACCACGGAAGACCGATGCCCGGCCGTGAAGAGCAGAACGAGCCCAGAGACGAGGAACCGAGGATTGGGATGAAGAGATAAGGGGTACTATGGTCTTGTGGCCTTTGTTTCCCTAATTTGGATTTTTTATTTGTTTAATTCAAGTCCATTTTCTCATTTGGCGGACGTCAAAACCAAGGGCAAACCATTCATTTCAAAATAACAGGGTAAAAACATAAAGTTGGAAAAACAGGGGTAAAATCACAATTGACTTATGGAACAAGGGCAAAAACACAATTTCCCCTACTTATAATGTCTAATAATGGGTTTCATTATGTTCTTTATGAAATGTATTACCTCTTTGATGTCCTAAATGTTAATATTTTTCTCAATAACTTTGGTAAAAGTTAAGTTTTTTTAGATCCAGGAATATAAACTTAAGGTAATTTGATTTAGTATAAAAGTATAAACTCAAACCAACTTTATTTCGAAATAGGGAGAGTACCATTTATAAGAAGCTTTAGTTATATTGTCAAATAAGGCTCGCCACTTTAATGATGTGTCAAAGTTATCTTAAACTGCCGGGGCCTAGACAGTGAAATACAAACCTTGAAAAAATTCTCAACCTGAACCTACCCGAAGGCTTGTGGAGTTGTGGAACGGTCGTAGGCTTTCAGTTCAGGAGTGTATATATATCTCATCAATCGGAGTGCAAGAAACTGAAAGGGGAAACTGAGCAAATAAGTTGGATGTTCTAGGCCGATACATGCATCTCCCTGCTGGCCCCGTCAATTCACAGGACGAAGATGAATGCAATTGGGTCAACATACATGGATGCAAGGCCAAAGACCCCTCAACTAGGACGTAGAATCTATGAAATCAAGTCGTCATAAAGTAGCTCACAATAGGGATCATCAGCTGAAACCGAAACAAAAAACAAGAAAACAGAGAGAGACAGAGAATATACTGACCATTGACCACGAATACTACATGAAGTAGCAGCTAGATGAGTGCACGAGCTAGTAGAATTAGTAGGGCTGCCTAACCTGTCGCCGCAGTGCAGCAGTAGATAATATACGCGTAGGCGCCACCGCTAGGCTCGCTCTCGCCGATTGAGTTGATCGCTTTTTCCGCGTACTCGCAGAGGGAAGGGAAGAGTCCGCGACGACGACCTCGCACCTGCTGCAATGGCGGGGCACCGGGGATGGAAGGTATAGCTACCGGTATCTATATACCACGGGAAGTCAACGGAGGAAAAGGCCAAGAAGCCCCCAGCTCACGTCTATTTCTGTTGACAACTTGACATGCATGTTTTTATTTTTTTTAAAGAAAAAAAGAGGCCGCTCTACTGGGTAAACATATCATGGGCCGGGTCACGTTTATTTAATTCTGTTGCGCGCCTCAGGAAAAGGTCCTTTCGTCCCCTCCTAGAGTTTGTAAACTCCTGTGTTGCTTGTGATTTGGTTAAGCTAGTTTTAAATCCAGAGCCATAATCGTTGCAAAAACAAAAAAAAAAAAAGTAAAATGCACCGGTGGTACCTAAACTATTCGGGTTTTCCCATGTAGGTACTCAAACTATCAAAATGACTATCTGGGTACCTAAACTTTCACCGCGGCGCATCGAAGGTCCTTAGGCAGACACGTCAGAATAAACTTTTTAGAAAAAAAACCTATCTCTATTCTCTTTCTCACTCTTAGTCCTTCCAAGGCACCACCCGTGGCTAGCAGAGGAAGAGAAGGAAGCAGAGGAAGGGGAAGAACAGGGCGGGAAGAACAGGGCACGGTGGCGTCGACGGCCTGCGGCGCCCAGCCCCTGCCCTTCCTCGCGTGCCTTGCCCCTGCCCCCAGGCGCCTGGCCCTGTGCGGCTGTGCCCCGCCGCCCGACCTGTGCGCAAGCGGCGGCTTGCGCCGGTGAGGCCGCGGGGGATGAGGTCCCGGTACGCGCGTGTCCGTGTCCCTGTTCTTCAGGGACTGCACAGCAGGCAAGCCAACATCCAGAACTACGCTGTGAAGATCGCGTCCTTGGTCCTCGTCTCCATGAGGACACGCCATCGTCGCGAGGCGCGCCCCGCCCCGCGCGCGCTCGCCCCTGTCGAGTGAAGCCACCGTGGGGACGTGCCCCTGGCCGCGCGAGTGCGGCTGCGCCGCCATCGCGGGGCCACTCCGTGACCAAGCTCCGCCGCCGCGGCGACACGCCCGATCGGAGCACCGGCCGCGCGCTCGCCGTTCCGCCCTCCGCACTGGTTCACAGGCCGCGCGCTCGCCGTTCCGCCCTCCGCACTGGTTGCGCCTGCTCGGAGCACAGTCCTCGCGCTCGCCGTTCCGCCCTCCACACCGGCCCACCCTCCACGCGGATTCTCGCAGCTTGGTCTCTGTGCTGCCCTCGAGCTCGCCTCGCCGTCCTCCGCGTCCCGCATGCTCGCCGTGTCGCTGTCCGCGCCGGCCATGCGCACTTGCTCCGCCTCGTGTCGCTCTCCGCGCCGTCCACGCGCACTCATCATGTTGACCGCGTGTCTGTCGTGCCTGTCGCGCCAGTTCGCCGTTCACCGTTTCTCCACGACGACTTCTTCGACCTCGGCTCCGTTGCCCCTTCGCCGTTCGCTGCAGACCGCCGAGCTCGGCACATGCGATGCCGCCTGCGATGCCTGGAGGTGCGGATGCACGGTTCCTCCAGGAACGACTTCGATTGGGCCACCATCGACTGCCGCCACCGCGTGACACACCGTGAATTGAGCAGAGCGCTAGCTCCGTTCACGCTCCAATCCTGCGAGCGCTCGGAGTATAGGGACCTGTGAGTGAGAAAGGAAAAAACTGTAGGGTTTTTTTTGAAAAAAAATACGATGACGTGTCTGCCTAAGGACCTTTGATGCGCCGCAGTGAAAGTTTATAGGTATCCAGATAGTCGCTTTGATAGTTTGAGTATCTACATGAGAAAAACCGAATAGTTCAGGTACCCTGTGCATTTTACTCAAAAAGAAAAAGAAGTGCCTACCAAGTTCAAAAAAAAGGAAAAGGTCTTTTTATTGCTAAAAAAACTGAGAAATTAAAGGTCCTTTCGCTTGTCTTCTCTAACTATACTAGTATCATGCCCGTGCGTTGCTACGGGTTGGTAAATTTTTGTATAAAAACACATGGATCGCATGATAAGATACCAATATATTAAACTTAAATAACAACATTAAAGTGAAATTTAATCTAAACAAGCAAACTTTATGAAATTAACACGATCACATACATCACAGTGTCGCATGCTCAAAAACTCTATTGTATAGATTTTTCATGATTCGCCTAAGATAATATAATCGTGTTACATAACATTATTCTAGAAATGTAAATCTAACTTGTACATATGATGTTTCATTTGGTATGTAGCTTGTATATAACATCTCCGTGTAGAATTTGATGAGCCATTTAAAAATACCTAGGGACAACGACAAATATGATATTTCCGAAATAATAGTTATATACACGCTATGAAATTAACACGCTATGTTGCTACTATAACTGTTTCAAAAAGTAGCCTGATAAATTCCTCAATCTAAATTGTGTGGGCAAGCTAAATTGCTAACTTTGACAACACTACATAACCAAGGGCAAAAATATAGAATTCCTAGCAAAAGTAAACTATACCTCAAAAGCAACATAAATGTACTGCTGCAACACGAACAAACTCACATGGTGGTTTGGCAGAGCAATGTGTGTAGCCACAAATATCGAAAGTTTTATAATTCAATAAGTGATAAGTTAAATACATCACACATGACTCAGATGCACCGATGATTACACAAAACATGGACAAACACACACTACTAATTCTGTGTCAAAGTACCATGTTCAGAGAACTAATGAGTAAAAGTGAGATGAACCCTATTGCTATTACTCCTAGAGTTTATACTGATCATTTAACAACCGGAAGCCCACATGGAAGTATTTTTTCTGCAGTTGTGGAGAAAGAAGGAAGCACTTACAAAAGAGGTGAAGACCCTTCCGAATTCGGCTCTAGCACTCTGGGCAATATTTCTGAAACTAATGCACAAGCTGTCAGTAGTGCTTCTATCAACCTACAAGGGTGATTCCAGCACCAAAAGAAGCAATCTATGATCTTGAAATGCTTTTATTCAAATACTGTTTACTATTCCATAATGCAATGTAAACCAAACTTATACTATGAATCAATAACATGGCATATTTCCTTCCTTTCTGTGGCGCTTTCTGATATCCAGAGTCCAGATATTAAATTGGATAGATAATCCCTTTTTGTTTCTATCAAAAAGTAGGCTGTTATGGCTGAGAATTTTGAAGAAAGACATTTGTACTAATTCAGAATTCTCAACTATCTGTATTAACAATTTGCTCTTGCAGAAGCACAGTGATTTCCCATCCTCCTGTGTGAATAGAGAAGATGGGATTGATGATGCTGTTATGGCTAGGCTGAGAATTTATGGAGGAATTATTCCTAAAAAAAGAATTTATGGAGGAATCTCTTCTCAAGGACACATTTTCCATCATGGATGACCATATCATCTTTCCAAGCAAAGCTGAAGGAACAGTGTGATTGCATCCTACAATAAAGTATCTAGAGAACAAAATAATAACTCCATCATGTAAAATGGTAGACAAAAGAAGCCTTGCAATTTTGTGCTCACATTGGAAAAGAAAATACTGAGATGCTTTTTAGTGAGTTTTTTGTAGAAGGGATCAACTTGTGAATATATACCACTTGTCGAGCTATTTTTTTAGTGATTTTTTTATAAGGGAGTAAATAACACTTGTCTACAAAATCTCCCACGACTCACTAAATAACACTTAATTTAGAGCATCTCTAAGAGTTTGCTATATTTTACTTGGCAAATCTTGATTTGCCAACTTCCAAAATAATATAGGGAGGAAAAAAAAGAGTCTGTCTCCAACAGTTTGGTATTTTTGTTTGGCAAATTAGATCCACGTGAAGACATAAGGAAATTACTTTTTCATTGAGGACCCTACACTTTTTACTAATTAACCGAACATATCTATAAACTTCCTAGTCTAGTAAACTCACAACAGAACCCTGAGAGAGAAATAAAATTATGTTTCCGCCCTTCTAATACACAGATCACGGATGACGCAGATGGATTAAGCCGCGTCATCACGACATGATCTTGCGATTGGGCGCGATCTCCACCGAGGCAAGGCGCGACGTGGTGTGGGTCGGCCGATGAGCTCGGAGCTTCCCCTGGAGGACACGGCTGCGTAAGGATGTGGCTGCGATGCCGTGGGCAGCGGTGGCTATGCCCTTGTTGGGGCGGCGGACAACGAAGATCCTCTCCTGCACGGAGGCTGGGCTACGACGTCATAGAGATATCGAGCAAAAAGAGTCACGGGAAGGAGGGAGACGTGTGGCACGCGCAGCCGCCGCGAGGTGAAACACCGGATGCACGTGCGAGTCGAGCGTGAATATATGCGCGCGAGAGAGCCCTTTTTACCAAGTTTGGATAAATTGCAACATGTGATGGGGAACTGTTGAAGGAGGTTTTTTCTCTTTTTGTCAAAAAAAAAAAAAAAGAATGGCAAGCTAGGATGGAAACTTTGGAGATGCTCTTATAAGGGAGTAAATAACACTTGTCACCATCACCTAATTTATCAGATCTCTACCAGAAAGTAGCCTGGCTATTAGCTCTAATTTACCAGATTTAGGAACATACTCTAATGTGTCAAATATTACTGCAACATGATCTTTAATTGTCATCTCATTTTGCAAAAAAGAAAAAAAAGTGGGAACATGAGATCAAAACAATTAATACAAACCTGTAGTGACACGGTATATAGTGCTTCCTTGGGCAATGTTCTGAGTGCTTCAAAAAATCACCCTGACTGCTAGTCACCTAACGCCAAATACGATACAGAAGACATCAGAGTAAGCAAATTCGAGCCGTAAATCAAGTGAGTTGTTTCAAGCCGTTTTCAAAGTCATAAATGTACTTAGCATGATTCTGAAAACAATGTTTAGCATGGTTCAGTCTGAAAAGAAAAATCCTTACTGAGGAGCACCTAGGTTCAGTTATCTTGGAAAGAATTACACAATAGACCAGCTGCAGAACTGAGTCAGTATAGAGCCGACATCAACATCTAGTTAAACAGTTGGCTAGCAGTCGTTAGCCTTCTTGATCTGCATTGGGTTAAACACACTTTGTCTATTTTGTTTCAGATAACATGTCAGCTACTATCACTGTGAACCTGAGCACCACAGTCACAAACTAAAGACATCAAAATGCCATGTGTGGCCATATGAACTACTATGTGATCTCAATTTAGCAAGTCCACTTCTTCATAACACAGCAGAAGCATTATTTTCTCACAATCTCACCCGAATACAGTAATTAACTCCTGTCCAACGTCCCCTCCGTCCTTCTGCAAGCTGCAGCCAAACCAAAAAAGAGGCAATTAATACATAGAACAAAAGACCCATACACATCATCGATTTTCTAGTCCAACCTCTGAGAACCATTTATAAAGCCTTGTTGTATTTTCAGTTGGCTCTCCATCAGCATAACTACAATGACATCAACCAGATATTTTGGGTGATGTCCTGCACGTGGCTGCGGCGTGCCTGGCTGCCTGCATAGGTTTGGCACTTTGGCAATCACCGATTGATTGCTAGGTACACCGGAGACGACGAAACATGCTATCAGTCAAAAAAAAAACATATAAAAACAGGCATAATACATTGAATTGCATTGCGATTGGCAACAACCAGCAGTATATGTATGCATCTAGCACCGGCCAAGGCAGTTCGCAAACCTAGCGGCAGCGGCGGCTGGCAGGAAGCCATGAGGCTGCGGCCAGCAGGAAGACATGATGGCAGTAGCGGCGGCGCTGCATGCCCAAGGCAAAACAAAGAAAATAGATGGAGTACGTACCTCATCACTACGTCCGCGGTAACATCGATCGATCGTCTACCCTCAACGGCGAGCGTTGGACGACGTGAACGAACTGGCGATGGAGAACTCGTGGCACCATTGACTCAGTGCGAGCCGGCGTCGGCGCAGGCCACCGAGGCGCACGTGGCTGCGGACGGCGGATTGAGGAGAGGTCTGGCAAATCATGGAGACACACGTTAGCAGAAGGCTTCCAAACTTGTAGGGGTGATGCGTGACGCTGGCTTCCAACTTTGACAAAGAGCTAAAGGATCGGCGGCGTAATTTACGTCTTGGTTTCCTTCTGGGAACGGTCGCATGTCGCGGTTTCCTTCTCGCACATCCACGGTCCCACCTGCCGGCGCTTTGCCAATAGATTCGCACGATGGAGGGGCGGAGGGCAGACGGAAAACTTTACGCATGAAACCGTAGTCTTACTTTCTTACTTTTTATTTGTGAGAGATTGTATCTCCGATTTGACATATAAGTTTTGTGCTTCTCCTCCTAACTCTAAATCAAAGAAATCGCTTCGTTAACTCTAAAAAGCCATTTATTTAAATTTATATTACCTCACCGCTCTAAATTGAAGTGGATTTCTAGGTGGTTTCATAATTCTTAGTTAAAAAAATCAATAAACATGTGATAAGATTATTAAACAACGACTAAACGGTGCAATCGTGAAAACCATTTCCAAAACCATATTTAAGATTTTTTTAAAAAATGAAACTTTGCACATTTATAGATGCACATTGTCACAATATTTTAGCTCTAAACTTGGTTTATATAAATTCATATGAAAATAACAAATTTCACTTGCATATGTACCAGAGGACAAAATTCCGAAGTTTTGTCGTCTAGGGCATATGCAAATAAAATTTATTATTTTCATATAAATTTTTATAAAATGAGTTTGAATTACAAATTTTATGACAATGTGCATCTATAGATGTACTATTGATTTGCATAATTTCAATTTTTCTAAAAACTTCTAAATACAGTTCTAATGGATTTTTATAGATTGCACCGAATATGTGGTTCTCACTAAATATTTTGCATGTCGAATGAATGAAGGCTATGGAGCTTTTTTTTTTTTTTTTTGAGAATGAAGGATATGGAGTTTTTTTTTTTTTTTTTTTTGAGAATGAAGGCTATGGAGGGGTCTCGTTTAGCAATGTCAAGAGGGAACGTATCTTATCTGGCCCAAAACTCAATGCAAACTATACAAACTAAGACCACGTAAATCTAATATGATATCGTAGCCGAGACATCTCCGGCCCATTTTGATCGATACGGCCCAGCCCATCCCAGCAACATTTCCCGTCCACTAACCCTCGCAAGCAGTCCACTTGCTCCTACACCGCCGCAGCACCGAACCTGCCTCCACTCGCTCGCCCGCCAGCCCGCCCGCGACACGGCGCCGTCGCTCTCCGGCGACGCTCCACCTGGAATGGGCACCGGAGGCTGATCCTCGAAGCTGCGCCGCGCGCCGGCGACGCCATCCAGCACTTCCCGGTGGCGATTCAGCAGCAATCTCTGGTGATTGCCCCCTTGTTAATTTCTTTCTTTCTTCCCTTCTTGATCCAGTCACTAGCTGCTTGATTTCTTCCTCAATGGAGATCTCCAGTCATTTCAGTTGTTCCTGTTCTTTTTTGGCCTTCCCGTGTGGAACTGGGGGAACGAGCGGTGGAGATCTGACTCTGATTTGGTGTCGGTAGGAGGAGTGGTAGATATTGGAGAGCTGCGTCAGAAGATAGCTCAATGCCTGCCGTTTGTTGTGCTAGCGAGTATCCACTAGAAGCTGTGAAACAAGTGTATTCATATCAATCCGATACCGATACACGAATCCGTATCCATGCTATGTAGTCTCTGTATGATGATAGCTCTGGACGATTTACAGTATTGTCTCCTTGATTAAAATCTCTTCAGGATAATAAACGTTCAATAACTGCATTTGTTTTGGTCTGTAGTGATCAAAGTTTATAACTCACAAAGAAGTTCAGCATCAGTAAATCTCATCATCATATTATTCAACTGATGAATTTGCTTGCCTGGCTACTTGTGAATAGGTCTGAAGGATGAGGAAGGGACTGCATCCTCAGATGCAATGGATTTCATATGTGACGCAGAGTGGTAGGCTGATCAACATCATGATGACCAAGGTGAACCATACTGGCAAGGTGTACCACATGAGGGCCAAGCGACAAATGGCTCAGAGCCTCGGTCAGATTGCAAAGTTCAAGCGTCGGTATGAGCAGGAAGCAGAGGAAAGCAAAGACAAGTAGGATGATGTTGCGAGATATAGCCTCTGTAACCACCTTAGTTTTGTTGACTGCAAAGTTTTCAGCTAATAAGGAACTGTGTTCACAGATTTTGTTTTAGATCAAACATCCCCTTGTGTTCCAACTCAGGATTGGGTTAGTTGTATTGTGCCCCATCTTGAGCAAACTGTGGCACCTGTCACGGCTTAAAGCCCCAAGAAAATAGTCTATGGATTGATTTTTCTGACCTGAGTTTGACGATTGTTATATTTTGTTTGGTGATCTTGTTGTCCTTAGTCTCTGGCGACAATAATTCTAGTGTGGTGTCTTGAGTTGTGAATGACCATAGCAATATTTAGCTGGTATCGTTTGTCAGTCAGGTTCATTTCTTATTATACATTTTCTGTTGCAGCCTGTGAAATGTTTTGAGTATTGATCTTTATTTTGTGTTGTGCTGCCATTGACATTTATCTGTTATTTGAACATGCACTGATATTTCTCGATTGCTAAGTGTTTTTTTTTTTTCTCTCTCTCTCTCTCTCTCAGACCGATGTCCGTTGTTCGTTTAGCAGGCCTCCTTGGCTGTGGTAAGCTACCCAGATAGGCCAGAACATGAACGACAAGCCGACAAGTCGAAGGCACAAATAGGATACTAGCATCAACACCACAACGTTATAACTTATAGAGTTATAGTAATAATAAGGAATCCGAGTAATAATCATGTACAGTATGATTCAGCATTTACAGAGGTGTGGGTATTATTCAGCATCTGCACACAGATGTAAGGTATATGTAGCATTGTATGTTTCAGAACTGATGATACAAGATGCATGAGGACGATCCATTGTACAATGAGTCTAAATCATAATATTCACCGACTAAAACAAAGCAAAGTTCCAAGCCTAGGGGTATTGCGGTAATGATAACTTTCTTTTCCACACCAATCACCTTCACGAAACCCCTGATGGTGTGAACTTATATTGCAGGTGCTTCACCGAAGTAGTGATGGTGCCTCGCTCTTCAGTAATGGGCTCAGAGCCCTGACGACGATGTCCATTCCGGGGCGGAAATCTGCCTCATACTGCACGCACAGTGCAGCAACAGCAGCCATCTGTTTGCCAAAATGCCAAGTAAATCAAGACACACACACAAAAATGAAATAAAAGTTCCTTTGTTTAGTGTACTACTTTGAGAACAAGGATAAACTGTTCTAAGTTATGGCGAAAGACGATGCTAGTTCTAATTCTAAAGAGTAGCAAATTCAGCAAATATGATCTGTTTTGAAAAATAATATATGAATATAAGTCAATAGAAAGTCTGATTGCTCTATGCTAGTGTTTTGTGTCAAGATTCACAACCCATTCCTGACTGTGGTTTCCATTGTATCTTTATAGGGGTAATTGCACTAAGCTTGGGTTATTTGCAGAGCGTGCCCTCTCCCCTCTGTTCTTGAAAGTGGAGAGCAGAAGCTATACCTGTCTGACCATAAATATTATTTTCTGGATAAGTTCAGCTTAAATGCAGGAGAAACGAACATGATCTAAAAAATAAAATCCCTTTAAAGAAGAAAAAAAAAATGATTGTGCCTTCCCTTTTCCAATGTCAAAATATGGTTATGTTCAAAGCTAAGTCACAAGTCACACTGTTTAGACCTCAACTTGCTCACTCAAGCACACAACATCCAGGGTTAACAATATCGTTACCTTGCTAACAGCCTTTAGTGGGTACCCTCCAAGCCGTGGATCTATGCACCGTTCCACCTTGTCTTCACTAAGCTTTGGTGTAGCCTGCACCTTAAGATAGGAAAATTAGCTGCTGCATTCTATAAAGAAACTACAACACTGAGTGCTGGCATATGTACCCATGTCACTAGGTTCTGCTGTCCACGTGGCAGTGTATGATCAATTACTTCGCGACCAGTTATTAGCTCCAACAGTACAATTCCAAAGCTGTAGACATCGCTCTTTGTGCTATACTTTCCATTTTTTGCACACCTAACAAGTTCAAAGAAGGCAACAGCACACAAGTAGTTGAAATACTGGTATATCATTTATCAGCCAAGGCATAAGTGTAATTCTGGAAGTGTAGAAAGATTCCATCACATACTCAGGTGCTTCCCAGCCAGAAGTGGGATAAACCAAACGAGTGTCATAGTACTCATCAAACCTCGGGTCTTCCCGTAGTGAGACACCAGTATCACCTATTTTTGCAACATCATTGTCAAAGAGAAGTATGTTGCTAGACTTGATGTTGGTGTGGATGATGGGATCATAAGCCTTGTCATGGAGGAACTTGAGGCCTTTTGCAGCACTTACGGCAATCTTCACACGCTGCAACCATGACAGAGGTGGTCCTGATTGGGCTCCCTTAACACCCTTTTTACCTAAAATCATGACAAATTCGAATAGTATCATCTGGGCTTCCTAAGCTCGATATTTTGTAGATTATTAGCAGACTAACAATGTAATTGATATGACTGGTTCAAAATTTTTAACATAAGCATGCCATTGCCCAATGTATAACAAGAAAACACCAAATGATCAAAGCTTGAAGCTTGTGAAAGTAAATCTCAGGTTATTCCGTACCATGAAGAATATCATGCAAGGATCCCCTTGGTGCATACTCATAAGCAAGAACACGAGTTTTCTCTTTGACAAAATATCCAAGAAGTTGCACGACATTGTCATGCTGACTCATTCCTGAAATGGTCGGAACCTGCAACACAACTTGTTAGAAACTAATCCTTTGCTGAACGTACTAAAAAATGAAAATATAACTGCCTGTTGCAATTGGCTCATAGAGAACTGCCGGAGGGCGGTTGCCCCCTATGGCCTTTTGATTGAATTGGAAGCTTGAGATACAAAGAGAGGGTTCGAACATATATGAGCTGCCCACACCTAACCACTACTTGGCATATACTTTGCATAAAGCAAAGATGCCATCCTATCCCTTGGAAGCCAAGACACCTCATGTTCATCTTGAGGGCCAGGTGAGCAACCAGCTCACCTTCCCTCTCCCTCTCCCCTGCTCCAAGGTAGAAGAAGAGCCTTGAGCTCAAGAACACACACATACACTGAAACTCTGAATGTAGTGGCAACGAACTGTCTTTTCTCTATTGCATTGCATATATATATATATATATATATATATATATATATATATATATATATATATATATATATATATATATATATATATCAAAAATAACTTTCATACACGGGTGTTTTCTATACCCCGTGGGTGGTAGCTATCCATCACCAAAATGGCGCAGGCACGGGCTGGCGAGCTGATGCGTGGTAGCAGACTTGCCACTTTGGAATTGTGGGGGCGGGCGTGGGGACCGAGGACATGGATGGGGCTAGGCCACTGGCGGCTGTCCACGTGGACAGATGGCCCATCGGTCATTCAATGAAAAGGGAACTATCTTGCACTGTACAATCCGCATGCAATGCTTGTGGACCACCTATGGTCACGTATATAGTACCTCTTCTCCTATTATGATTTATCAAGTTTTGAATGCACATAGCATTTAAATGTTTCATTAGTTTTGCAATATCTTTGTGCTAGAATATTCCTTACAAATAAATCTATAAAACAAGACCCATATTGACTATATTTGTATATACTAAAATATAAGTGGCACATGGGCCCCACATTTGAAAATTTTATCAAAATGTAGCCTTGAGGGATCTTATTTTGCTCGGCAAATTATTTTCAGTAATAATCTTTAATTAGCTCGTCAAATAGTCTTGTCTGGGTGATACTGTATTGTGAAAATATGAGAAAATCCACTCTCAAAGTGACGCAAGGGGAGAGACAGAGCGTGTGTTTGTTCCGTGATGGTTCCGTGATGAGGCCTGTTGGCTGCATTCCACAGAGTACGTGCACGGTGTGTGGACCACTAGCAGAAATGTAAACAAGATTAGCACCGCTCATCCCATGCCGACGGACATTAGCTGCCAGCCATTCACTTTCGAGCTCTGACACTATAGCAGCAGCCAACGCAATCCCCAATTTGGGGAACTAAACAAGGCCTCAGGATTTCAGCGGTCAAGCATTGCACACACGCAAAAATTATATTTCTAAGCCTCCGTTTTGCCACGGACCAAATAATATTTTGATGCAATTGTCAATATTTATGTCTAAAATGCAAACCTCATTTTTCCTACGGTCCAAATAATTAGGTCCAGTGTTGTCAATCAACCTACTCTAATTCAAGTGCTAATGCACTTTTTGCAACGATCCAACAAGGAGGCCTGTGCATATACATGAACATGACTACATGCATACAGTATTTCTCTCTACCTCTCATATTTCTCTCACCTCCTCACTTCTCTCACATCACTTTTAACATTGAACAAATGACCACATGCATGCAAAAGGTTTAGGCCATATTATTTCCTGTATAACTAATTTTCATTTTCTTACATCACATTATTTGTTTTGATTTTTATCTACAAAAGAAGACCCATATTGACTATATTTTATACTTAGAAAAACTTGTATATGCACCCCCACATTTGAAAACTTTGTTAAAACATAGTCTTGATGGATCTTATTTTGTTTGGGACATTATTTCTAATAATAATATTTAAACGATTAGTCAATCAGACTTGCTGTTTGTGAGAGGTTGCATTTTGAAAATTAGAGAAAATCCACTCACAAGTGACGCTCTTGATGGGGAGAGAGGTGAGAGAAACGAGAAATACGAGATCTGGGAGAGTCGCTGCACTCCACTCCACTGCATGCATCACTCCACTCCACTGCATGCTGCGTGTGTTGGAGCATGGGCCACAAGGTAAAGTCGTCCAGACTCACATGGCAGCTTCGTATTTAGAGCACCTCCAGTGTTTGGCGAACCGAACGGTTCGAATAGAAGCAAGGTTCGATTCACCCAGTGTAGGCATCGATTTTGGGGGGTCCACGTACAATAAAGAAAAAAAATCTCTCTCCTGACTGTTCCTTCCTTCCTCGCGCTACCGAAGGGTAATATCCGAGATCCACCTTCCTGGCCACCGCATTGCCCGTCGCAGCTCTCCTGCCTCGCATGCGCGGAGTCATCGCCGACTCGCCGCTCGCGGACAGCGCTCGCGTCGTCGCCGCACGCGGACTACGCTCGCGGACGGCCTCATGTCCTCGCAGCTCGCGGATGGCGCTCGCGTCCTCGCCGCTCACGGGCGGCGCTCGCGAACTGCCTCGCTTCCTCCCTGCTCGCGGACGGCGCTCGTGTTGACCTCGGCGGAATTTGGGTGGGAGATGCAAGCTCGGGGTTCGGGTTTTCCTCGGCGGCGGTGAGGCCCTCCGGGGGACGACGCGGTTGGAGACAGAGGCAAATGCGGGCAGTGGCGGCGGCGCGGCTCCGCCGTGGAGATGTTCACGGTGAGTCTTGTGGAAGGCCGCGGAGATGTGCTTCGAGAGTCTTCCCGAGTCAAGCAGTTCTCAAAACGCAACGCCCATGTACATCTATGTTATTTTATCCCCCATGGTTCGGTGCTTATCGATGGTTCGCTTTTCAGTCTGACACGCATCGTTCGCACTCTCCAGTGTGCACGGTTCGTTTTGAACAGTCCACGGTTCGATTTTGCACCAACACTGGAGGTGTTCTTACCGACCAAAAACACCAATGCTCATGATATATTCACACTAACTTGATCAAATACTCACAAACACCATGCATGGTGACTAGATTATATACAACTGACCAAAACTGTACACCGTGTTTCATAGTGGGTCCGAGAATTTGCACTATACGTACTAGTGCTAGTAAACCATTCCGGATTTCAAAGTGACCCGCTTAGCGCTGCAATCGGGGATGGTCAAGGACAAGACTTGAGCAGAGGTCAGCAAATTGCCAAACTGGCGACCAACTTTTAGTTGTTTCAAATGGATAGACCTAGGTCAGCAAATGATTTGTGATTTTTTTAAAATTATTCGTACAACAAAAAAGGATAAAATAAAATTACTTTTTTACTCATTGGCATTTGCCAATATACTATCCCAACAAAAATCTTGACATCGTAACTAGTCCATTCTACTACAGCAAGAAGACGAGCATTCAAACACTAGAAATTACCCAACGAGCAGCTCCTTCATCTCACACCGCATGTGCATAAACGTGTGTGGTCACCACTATCCGGCCAGAGTACATGCATATTTCTTTCTCTAATGACCGCATGCACGCCAAATCTTTAGATGATATTACTTCCTAAATCTTATAATTAATTTTCAATTTTTTTACATCACATTTTTTGTATTGTTTTTATCTACAAAACAAGACCCATAATAACTAGATTTTTATAATGAAAAATTAGTAGCATATCGGCCCCACATTTGAAAACCTAGTTAAAACGTACCCTTGATGAATCTTATTTTGTTTGACATGTTATTTCCAACAATAATACGGATTAGCACCATCTGAACGTACTGCTATAACCACTATTGAACCTTGATATTCTTCGTTCAGTTAGCACCTTCTGAACCCATAATACGGACTAGCACCTGAGAGTAGCACCATCACTACTGAACGTCTGAACCAAGGAGATGCTATGAATATCTTCTAAAGAATTTGCATGTGAATGGATGAAAGTGATTTGAGAGGAGTGAGGAGTTGAGAAATAGGAGAGGGGAGGCGGCCGCGCAGCATTGTGTCAGAGTTGCCATGCAAACTGTCATCGTCACCAAGGAGAGAGAGAGGTTGAAAGGTTGCGGGAGGGCCAGCTATTTTTGAATCGCATGCCGCGTCAGTGCTATAGGAGAGAGGTTAGCAATGTGGGTGGTCCACACATTCCCAAACAAACCAGGCACGGTAAAGAAGGGTACTCCAGTTACCATTTTGAGCAAAGAAACCTGGCCGTTCAGTGCACCACGTGGCACACATCTAAGAATAACGTTAGTTATCCTCCTATGGTGTTAGCTACCCCCCATGTAATAAAATCCACACTCATATATATATATATATATATATATACACACACACACACACACACACACACAAAACCCTCATACCAACTACAAGGTACATGAGGTATGGCTGAGTACAGCCCCAAATACTCCTAGTACTTGCATTGCATCAGCTTCTACCAACTATTGTTGATGTCAATCTACCAATAATAGTACTAGTGATGGCCTGACTGCTCCTACTCCTTGACTGCATCACGAAGAGAAGAGTGGGGGATTAGCAGATTATGCCTTACACGTACCCCTCTCTCCATGTGCTCATCCCACCATGTCCATGTCCATCGGTCAACTCCTCTCTCCCCAATAACTCGGACCCAGAAAAACAACAATTACTGAAAAAGGTGGAAAAGCAAGGTGCAGATGCATGACCTGTACTTGAATTTCTTCAACAGGATCAAGCTTTTTTATGGCAGAATTCTGTCCATCTTTAAGAACTGCCAGGAAAGTTTGGGCATATGATCCCTGCCCTATAAGAAGATCAATACTGAAGTTCCTAGTTACTTCATTCAGTTCCTCTAGGGAAATGGTCGATGTAAGAGTAAGAGTTAGATGAAGTTTAGCAGTATTGCTGACAGCGATAGGATTGCTGACAGCGATAGGAACCCTGTGTTGGCTAGATTTATTGTTATCACCAGCTGCATTGAAGAAACGAAGAAGTAAATAGTTAAATACAATAGGCCAAGGTGATTGATCACCGGAAACTCTTATTTTCTTAGAATCACTACAATAAAACAAATATTATATATTTTAATATACATGGTACACCACTTCAAACCAAAATTTATTGAACGGTGTATATGGTAAGGGTGCATGTTTGTTGTGCTCAAAGGTACACCTAAACCTTAAGTACTGCAGGTTCTATTTGTTTTTTATGTGTGTATAAAAGGTTAAGCCTGACAGACCCAAGACGAGAAGAGATTTCATTGCGTGTACCAGTGAGTTTGCTTCTGATACTTTGAGCAGAAGCGATAATCCGAAGACGGGAAAGTACAACATTCATTTCTGGCCTCTTTTTGATATGAGGTTGTAAGCAATCAACAGCAATGGAAATGGCCTCGTGAATGAAGGACTTGCCTTGTTCATCGTAAACCTTGCCAAAAATTTCTATTGCACCATGGTCAGTTCTATAAGAATGAAGGAAGTCTGTCGTAAGCACAAGAACCCTTCCATCATACATGTATTGCACTGTCTTCCAAGTGATGAGCTCTAAAAGAACAACTCCGAAGCTATAAACATCAGATTTCAGGTTAAAAAACTCACTAGAAACATCCCTTGGGTCTAAATAAAACTCTCGTCCATTGTCATGAATAGTATTCTGCACACAAAAGTCCAAGAAACATTGACAAGTTCCAATTGAAGATTTTTGGCACATAATTCTTGTCCAGAAATATATTGACAGACCTGAAATTTCCCAAGAGGCCCGAACCACACAAATAAGGACTTTCAGCTACTAATGAATGGATGTGAACCAGGCCCTCTGCACACTGGACTGCTATCGACAAACGTTGATGAAGGGGAAGTTTTTCTGTGGAGCAGATAGTGTCATAGAGGTTTCTGTTAGATAATGATAGAGAGCCAAACTTTGACTTTGATAAATCATAGAAAGACTCGTATACACACTCTAAAATGGATTTTCCTAGGTGAAAGCCAACAACATTTGCAATATTTTTGTGATTCTTTTGACTTAATATGCTCATAGTGTTTAGGAACATGTCTCTGTCGGTATCGGAACATGTTTTATGTTGTCTTACTATAACTGGACGATCCTCGTCAAGGACTCCATTGTAGAGACATTCACATGACTCTTTCAGCAAGGTCATCCGGTAGTTTTTGGCCATCTTTCTCATTTCAATTTCATTGAAATTTTTTAAATTGCCAAATTGGTTTCCCGATGTCCATACAGTTAGCTGCCCACTCAGAATACCCTGCTCTCTCTGCATAGCTTCCCTGATCATCCTTAGACTAGTAGCTACTTCAACCATTGCAGGACGTGTTTTGACATCCCTTCGCAGGCATTTAGCTGCTAACTGTCCAATGTCTCCAAGAAACATCATGTTTTCTGAAATACTGATTTCCTCATCAAACGTGTCCTGCACATCCTCCCCATTTCTAAGAGACTCATTAAAACTTTGAGCAAGGGTAATGGTCCCATACACTGCTTTGGGGTCAGAATTCCACTCTCACGGTATGTTGGATCAAGGTAACCTATGGAACCAATGACAGTAGAAGCTTGCTGAGGACCATTAGCACAAAGGAATCTTGTAGGCCCATTACCACAAAGGATTCTTGCAATTCCAAAATCTGATATCTTTGGTGTAAGATTTTCATTTAGCAGTATGTTATCAGGTTTGATGTCACCATGGAGAATGGGATTATACATCGAATGCATGCACCATAATGCTTCAGCAGCATCAATGGCAATTTCTACTCTTTTCTCTAAAGTAAAGGGAACCCGACCATTAGCGCTGGTGCCATGAAGTATGCTATTGAGGTTCCCATTGGAGATAAACTCCATGACAATCATTAGAGCATTTTCTTCTGTGCAGCAGCCCAGCAGTCTAACAACATTCTTGTGGTTTATTTGAGACTGCACTATTACCTCATTAGCAAACTCCTCTTTCTGGGTTCCATATATATATCTCTTTATGGCAACTGAGGATCCGTTTTCTAGCTCTCCTTTGTAGACCACACCAAATGAACCTTTTCCCAAAATATCCTTATACCCATTGGTTATGGTTTGTATTTCATTTTCCGTGAAATATCTCAAGCTGTAGTTTTTTTCCACTCTTTGAAGCACTTGGCGCCCATTAGTTTGAAAGAAATCTCTAAGATTGTCCCCTTGGTGATCCATGGGTAACCCATCACAATGATACAAATGTTATAGGTGGTTGCTTGCCTGCATAACAAGGCCATGTTATGTTACTATTGTTTGATACCGAAGTGGTGTTATACTATTTGAAAAGAAAGAAAGAAAACTATTCTTATAGGGAATTATAATGCCTACTAGCTGACCAAAAGAACCTTGAAGAATCCTAACCTGCCAGTGTAAACTCGGAGTGTAACATGTTATCTGAATGACAAATCCGCATCACTCGTTACACCAGAGTAACAGACCTAATATGATATGAACAAACAAAGGCACTAGTATCATTACAGATTTAACATTGTACAACATTACAGCTTGTTCTCTCAAAAACCAGTAGGCCAAAAAATGCAGCACATTCGTAAAACAGAAACTACTAAATTTATTTACATAATTAAGGTTCAAGAGCGACTAATTAAGGCTGCTGATGAATTTCAAGCGTGTTTCGGCAATTTTTCATACATCGGAGAAAACTTTTAGAGTTTCAGGGGCTTTAGGCAAGTGTCAACAATTTCATAGGGCAATTTCAAAGCCTTCAATTGATGTTTCAGAGATAAAAAGAAAGCAAGTATCAAAGAAATCAACTTGCATCCATACTTGAGGTGGAAACAGCCCACGGTGGCTGCCGCCTCTCCTGCTAGCCGGTGGAATCGCCTACGGCCAGCCATCGTGGCTCGGCGTTGACCTGGGACTTTGCATTCTGCAGCACCGGAGCTCTCCCCAGGCGGAGGGAACACCAGATTCCGACCATGACCCCCGCACCAACCTTTGCGCCCGCCGTCGATCTAGTTCGGCCCGGCCTGGTCATGCCATCGGGGAGATGATCCCCCTACCCCTAGAGAGTCCTGCCCTTGCCTGGCCGCACCACCGCCCGGGAACCGTACCGTACCCTGGCCTAGACACACCGCCAGGCTATGCCGTCTAGGCAGCCCCATCCCTAGGCGGTTAGGCCATGCTCCCTGCACTGCAGGTCGAAGCAGCTGTGCCTCTGCACCAGCGAGGGAGTGGTGGCCTGACACTCACAGGACAGCTACGCCTCTGCACGGGCGTGTGCGTGTGGATGGCTGCAGTGTTCTTTGGGAATTTGGGAGAGGAAGAGGGTAAATGAGGATGACAGGTGAGGCCCACCTTTGATGGGTTTTTTTTTCACAACTTCACCAATGATGGTTGCAATTGCAACACAAACCAGTACTGTTACCGGTGCTGAAAAAACATCTCTGCCTACCGCCTCATATCCATTTCGAAAATCATACACAATGTCAACCTTGATACTTTACACCCAAAGTTTCAGAACGTATGTGCTCATTGCCTCACTCCTAAGCTTGTAGAAGAGCATGACCAGCACGAATAACTGGCTGAAAAATATATTTTTTTAGCCGATTGTACATCAAGAAACCAATATTCCACCAACATATTTCTCCAAACATTGATAGCTGCAATGTGTATTTCGATGCTCAAACTCTCTCTCTCTCTCTCTCTCTCTCTCTCTCTCTCTCTCTCTCTCTCTCTCTCTCTCTCTCTCTCTCTCATTTCAAGCATTGCACGATTCGCACACTAAGTCTAGTCTCTCAAACCAGAAAAAACCATCATATCCCTTTACTTCAACCAATGAACCAAAAATTAGAATATGACCATCTAATGCCCTTCGTTCCAACCAAATAGAACTTAAGATATGTAATTTTTCTATATATATTAAAATTATGTATCTAAAATACCAAAATGATTTAGAATTCAAAATGGAGTGAGTTCATATAAGTAGGTGCCTTTCTCATTCTCCTCAAACAATTTTTGTATGGCTTTATATCATTTCTGTATCTAATGGTCTAGTAAGACTAACCTTGCCAGGGCAAGAGAATCATGTTGGCTTTCCCAAGCTAGTAAAGAAATCGGGAACCTTGCTTGCACGAACAACAAGATTGGTAAACAAAGGACACCCTCCTTGTTTTTAGTTTCTTGCTCAGTGAGACTAGGTGAGATGGTTTTAGGAAGAGACACTCCCTAATCTTTGTTTGATTGGTTTGGCGGTTTCTGAGACATTAAGGAAGTGCTCGGCCTTTTCCCTTGGGACGCCTGGCATGTCTGCTGGTTTCCAAGCAAATATGCTTATGTTGTCCCTTAGGAATTGACGAGCGCGTCTTCCTATTTGTCGTCTAGATGGGCTCCTATAAGAGCGGTTTTTTCTTTATCGCCGGGGATGAGCTCGATCTTCTTTGTGTCGTTGCTTTTGTTAGCCGATCTTTTAGACTGCTTGACTGGGATCCGGAGATCGCCTTCGGGTATCTTTTTTGCTTTAAGGCATGTTTGCTCCATGTGAGCTTTGAGGTCGGCTAATTCGGCTGCTGCGTAGGCGTTTGTTTCGCAGTCATGGGCCATAAGCACATTGCCTCTGAGAGAAAGAATGCCTTTTGATGTTGGCATTTTTAATACTAGATATCCATAGTGAGGGACGGCCATGAACTTCGCGATCCCTGGTCGACCGAGTATGGCGTGGTAAACGCCTTCGAAGTCAGCTACAATGAAGCTGACGTAGTCTTTTCTGAAGTGCTGTCTTGTCCCGAACTGGACGGGTAGGGTTATTTTTCCCAAGGGCATTGAAGGTTTGCACGGCATGACTCCCCGTAATGGTGAGTCGTAAGGCTCGAGATCTTCGATCTTTAACCCTAGCTCTCGGAACGCTTGTAAGAATAGTATGTTTAAGGCACCGCCATCTATGAGTACTCTTTCCATGCGTTGTGGTTGACAACTCGGATCGAGTACCAAAGGGAAGCGCCCGCCGTCGGTATATTCGCCCACATGTCGCCCTATTGAAGGTGACTGGTTGTTCCGACCAGCCGGAGCTTTGGTATCTCGTGTTTGCCCCATCCGACTTAGCGATCGCCATGATCCTCCTTTTAGTAATTTCTTGTCACGCGAGTTTTCGAGGCCAACCTTGCCGCCGAAGATCATGGCCGATGTGTGTTTGGTGGGCTCGTTGAATTGATGTCGAGGGTCTTTATCGCTGTCTTCTTCTTCCTCGGTTTTGTCCTTCGTTCGGGTCTTTTTCCTTGTTTTGTTTTATCAATCTTTGTTTCTTGGCGGCCGCTCGCTAAAAATTGCTTTGTGAATCCTCGGCATTCGCCCATGGTATGGCCTTTTCCCGGATGCTTAGGGCAATCCCGGCCTAGGATTTTCTCATATTCCGGATCGAAGTCTCGCTTCTTTTCTCTCGTTGGGTGGTACCGAATGGACACGTTGGTCTCGTGTCTCGTTATAATTGTTTTGTGTGCGATTGTCGCGTCGTCGTTCATTGCGACGGTTATTGTCACGTCTGTCGTTTCTGCGCATGTCTTTGTGTTGAAAATCTCTTTCTCTGTCATCGTTTCTTCTGAAGTTTCTGTATCCTTGTCCAGTTTCGGGCAATTGTTGCATGGCATCGTCAACGCGAGCGAATTCACGGGCTATTCTGAACATCTCGTCGGTTGTAGTGGGTTGTCTTCTCAAGAGTTCTTTTCGTAGATCGATATTTCCTTGTTGTCGTAATCCTTGTACGAATAAGGACACAACTTCGACAGCTGAAATGTCTGGAATTGTTGTCCAAACTTCTGAGAAGCGCTGTATGTAGTGACATAGTGGTTCATTTGGGTAGTCGAAGATCTTTGCTAGGTCGTATTTAGTGCCTGGCTGCTGGCACGTGATTCTGTAATTTTCGATGAAGAGGTGTCGCAATTGGGGCCAACTGTGAATCGACCCCTCTCGTTGGCGTAATAACCAATTATTCGGCCCGCTGTCGAGTACGATAGGAAGGTAATTGGCCATGACATGTTCATCCCCTCCAGCTGCTCGTACGGCCACTTCGTATAAGAGGATCCAATGCTCTGGGTCGACCTTGCCATCGTAAGTTTTGATATCCGGTATCCTGAAACTTTTAGGCCAGACTACCTCTCGTAGGGCAGCTGAATACGGCTTCGGTCCTGAGGCATCCATGCGAGCTCGGTATCGGTTGTTGATGACTGCTCGGAGGTCGTTGTCATCATATTGTTCACCATGATGGTGATTGAAAGGTTGATCATGATCTCTGTTATCTCTGTGGTGGATCTGTCTTCTATCATTGTGTCTCTGGTGAAATCTGTTGTGAGGAAAATTCCCACAACTTTCTCCGTCGTCTACGTAGTTGTTGTCGTTAGCACCTCCCTCTCTAGAGTCTGGGATTTGATTGCTGAAGAAACTACGCGGCCGGTGGCTTCTGAGAGATGCGGCTGGGCGCGCTTGTTCTCTCATATGGTTCACTTGAGCTTTAGCGGCTACTAGAAAATCAATCGCTTCCTCAATTTGGGGAGTTTGAGGAATGTTGGCCGTCTTGAGGCGGTCAATAGCAACCGCGATTAGCGCTTGGGGTTGTGTGAACTTGTCTTTCGTTTACAAGGTCAAAATCATCGCGAGATTTCGCCGAAAACCCCGCGTCGTCCGACCATACGATCTTGGTCGGCAAGCACCGGATTGCGGCTTCGTTTTGTCTCCGTTGTTCCCGGGCTGCATTTCGACCCTCTCGCTGTTGCCTTTGTTCGTCGGTTTCTCCATTGATGGTGACCTCGTTGTCACTAACATGACATACCGCGTTCCCTAGGCTGGGAGGGAAAGATGGGAATTGCTGTAATTCTTGAGCGGATTTGGCCGGGTTATGGATCTCTGACTGAATTTCCTCACATTCCTCTGGTCGGAACAAGGTAAGTTGTAGATCTGGAGTAGTGTCGATACGCTTGGTGCTGTTATTCGCAGATTGTACCTCTTCTTCGTTGTCGGAATAGACCATCGTATGGGCAGATCCCGAGAGTTCTAAGATATTGTAGTAATCGTCGAGTCTCGGCGTGTCCGGAGTAACGTCACGTGTTTTCTCGAGATTGGTCGTCCGTGACTTCTTCGAGGCGCACATGGTTGACGATATGTCCCGGGGTGCGTCAAAAGCGTAGCCGATCATATCTCGAGCGTGGATCGGGGATCCGGTTGTAGTCTTTGAGGTAATCTCGCTAAAAGTTGGTGGCCGAATAGGTCGGCGGTGTTTGGCAACCCGTATGGGAACGGTGATGCAACCCTTGGATCTAGGATCTTGCGATCCGATGCGTTTTGTTGGCGCTTGGTCTGTTGAAGGATAGTGGGTGATTCTTGCTTTGATTCAATCTGGATAGATCCAACCGAGCAAAAACTCTATGAGCCTATCCCGTTGATCATGAGTTGCTTCGAACGATCGGCCCAATTTTCGTCTCCGGTGGTTGATTGGTGCCTAGAAGAAAAGGCCGGAGTTCGATAACTCGAGCTTTGATGATGATGCCTCATACCGAGGAGGTGAAGGATTTGTACCTTCATTGCTTTGTGGAGCTAGGATCGAGGGCGGACTCTCGATGTATGAGGTGTCTGGAGCGGTTGTCCAGGTCATCGTCCCAAATGGTGAAGGTGAGGCCGGCTTCAAAAGTCATGGAAGCCGGAAGGAAACCATCTTGATCGACGTGAAATCTCGGTGCGCACCCTACCCGGCGCGCCACCGTCGACGAAATATCGGCGATAGTCCGACCCGGGGTATGCCCCGACCGGTAATGGATTGGCGGAAGGCGCACGAGATTGCGAGCAAGACGTAAACAGGAGCAATCACACAAGGTTTACCCAGGTTCGGGCCGCTATGAAGCGTAATACCCTACGTCCCGCTCTGTTTCGATTATGATGTGGATGTATGAGTCCGTGCGTTATGCCGGATTCTCGTCCTCTTCGGCATGGGGGTCCTTGCTCTCCTTATATATCGCGGGAGCAAGGTTACAAGTCGGAACTAGCCTATCTCGGTACTAAGTTTACATACTTTACAAGTCTAAACTTTCCTATCTCAGCTAGGTCTTGTCCTCCTTGTCGGTCTTCGATATTCTTGCCTGTTTTAGGCTGTCCGACCAGCCTGAGCCGATCGGTCTTGAAGCTTGATTGGGCCGGCCTGGCGATAGCGTGTCGGCCCAAACTAGGCCGTGAGGGTATATGGAGTTTATACCTCCACAGACCCCCGCACCAACCTTTGCGCCCGCCGTCGATCTAGTTCGGCCCGGCCTGGTCATGCCATCGGGGAGATGATCCCCCTACCCCTAGAGAGTCCTGCCCTTGCCTGGCCGCACCACCGCCCGGGAACCGTACCGTACCCCGGCCTAGACACACCGCCAGGCTATGCCGTCTAGGCAGCCCCATCCCTAGGCGGTTAGGCCATGCTCCCTGCACTGCAGGTCGAAGCAGCTGTGCCTCTGCACCAGCGAGGGAGTGGTGGCCTGACACTCACAGGACAGCTACGCCTCTGCACGGGCGTGTGCGTGTGGATGGCTGCAGTGTTCTTTGGGAATTTGGGAGAGGAAGAGGGTAAATGAGGATGACAGGTGAGGCCCACCTTTGATGGGTTTTTTTTCACAACTTCACCAATGATGGTTGCAATTGCAACACAAACCAGTACTGTTACCGGTGCTGAAAAAACATCTCTGCCTACCGCCTCATATCCATTTCGAAAATCATACACAATGTCAACCTTGATACTTTACACCCAAAGTTTCAGAACGTATGTGCTCATTGCCTCACTCCTAAGCTTGTAGAAGAGCATGACCAGCACGAATAACTGGCTGAAAAAATATTTTTTTTAGCCGATTGTACATCAAGAAACCAATATTCCACCAACATATTTCTCCAAACATTGATAGCTGCAATGTGTATTTCGATGCTCAAACTCTCTCTCTCTCTCTCTCTCTCTCTCTCTCTCTCTCTCTCATTTCAAGCATTGCACGATTCGCACACTAAGTCTAGTCTCTCAAACCAGAAAAACCATCATATCCCTTTACTTCAACCAATGAACCAAAAATTAGAATATGACCATCTAATGCCCTTCGTTCCAACCAAATAGAACTTAAGATATGTAATTTTTCTATATATATTAAAATTATGTATCTAAAATACCAAAATGATTTAGAATTCAAAATGGAGTGAGTTCATATAAGTAGGTGCCTTTCTCATTCTCCTCAAACAATTTTTGTATGGCTTTATATCATTTCTGTATCTAATGGTCTAGTAAGACTAACCTTGCCAGGGCAAGAGAATCATGTTGGCTTTCCCAAGCTAGTAAAGAAATCGGGAACCTTGCTTGCACGAACAACAAGATTGGTAAACAAAGGACACCCTCCTTGTTTTTAGTTTCTTGCTCAGTGAGACTAGGTGAGATGGTTTTAGGAAGAGACACTCCCTAATTCTCAGTCCATTCTAAAAGAGAGATCATCATCTTTCAGAGTTATGAATGAGTGTCTTCTAGCCAAATGGCTTGATAAACTAGAGAGAGGGATGAGGGTTTGTGCTGTTCTATTTTGAGGAAAAAGTATTTGAAGGAAAAGAGCATATTTCAAATAAAGAGCAAGGCCAGGTCACAATTCTAGAAGTCTTTGTTGAGCATTAGAGATTCCTACCAAATGGGCAGAGGTATAATTGTCCATTCTGGACAGCAGACTAGATTCTGGCTGGACAATGGCTCAACCAATGTCCCTTGAAGATTAGCTACCCCAATCTTTTTAAGATAGCTAGAAATACTGAGATATCTATGGCAAAAGTGAGAGACAGTGGAGAATATGGGAGTTAGAATTCAGAAGGCAACTTGATGAGAGGCAAATATTAGAATAATACTCAGAGTTGTATAGCAAACTAGAGTTAATAGAGCTAAACCCTGGAAGAGATGAGGTGATATGGTTGTTAGATAGATCTGCTAAGTATTCTTCAAAATCTCTTTACAATCTGATGACCTTCAGAGGAGTGGTGGATAGACACATGTCTTTGATGTGGAAGAGCTCCATTCCTCTGAAGGTTAAAATCTTCATTTGGATGGCTAGCCATGATAAAATTCAGTGTGGTGTCCAACTTAAGAAGAAAAATGGACAGAACCTGAAAAATGCTTGAGTTGTGATATTCCTGAAACTACTGATCATATTCTTTTTCAATGCCCTGTGGCAGTCTACCTGTGGTCTTTTCTCAGGGACTGCCTGAGATGGAGTAGTTCTCTGACCAGCTGTGAATCATTCTTTGTTGAGATAATTGACCATTATAGAGGTATTAAGCAGATGTTATGGATGTATGTATGTGCAGGTGTGATGTGGTCCATTTGGAAGTCAAGGAATGAGGCAGTATTCAACAAGAAGACCATGGCGACCCTGAAGGTGCTTGTACACAGGACGATTGCGCTCATGAAGACGTGGAGCCCTCTCTTGAAGCCCAAGCTGAAACCTGCAGCGACGAAATGCTTCATTTGCTGTCCACTAAAGCGGTTGTGTGATGAAATGATGTAATAGGCTGGGGGTTAAACCAATGTAGCTGATTAAACTGTGCTGCCAGGTGTTCTGGTTTTCTTTTGTCAACGTTTCTTCCTAGATGGGTTGTTAGATAGAAGTTCATCTTTTGGAGGCGAGTTTGGTTAGAGGTTGAATGTGTTCATTGTAAGCTGGTATCCCCAGCAGAAACTTGATCCGTTACGCTTTCTATAAAGCCGGGTAAGGGCCTTTTGTTTTTTAAAAAAGAGAGATCATCAGTTGAAAAAGATAACAATAATCATATGCATATATCTGCCATTAATGTTTAGCACCATCCTAGATATAGTAATTGCAATATCTACCTCCAATTAAGATATGGTTACACGAGTTTTGGGTTTACCCATAACATATACCTAAGAATTTCTAAAATATAGAGGTATACCAAAATAGAACCTTTTAGGTCGACGTACTCATCCATACGGAACACATATTCCCTAAAATGTCCAACGAGGATGAATTATTGAAGTGGCTAACATGTAAAGCACCATTTCTTGTAGTGTTGTACACATCATTTGTCACCAAAATAACTTGTAAATATAGTGGTCTTTTAGCTATTTTAAGTCAAATAAACCATTCTAAGTTTGATTTATGTTTTATAGAAAATGCAATACTCCAATCATTGCAAATTATATTTTCTAGATACATGTATCTAAATATAATATTATGTATATCATCATAGCAAAAACTATGTATTTTGTCACAAAAATCAAAACACCTTAAAATTTAAAACGAATGATTCCATGCTATAGGCTCTCCACATCCCCATTCATAGGGACCACTAACTTGGGATGTTTGGTCCGAGAGATGAAATAGTCTATCATGTACTTATTTTATTTTTCTGAGTTTATGAAATACTTAGAATATTATCACTCAATAAATAATACTAGTACGAAGAATGAAATAATTCTACCAAATTTAAAGAATGTGGTCATAACACACCACCTCGTCTAATAAGGATGGATAGAGCTCAAACGAAACACCCTATCGATTCGACTGAAGACATGAAGATGAATGCAATTGGATCAAACATACATGGATGCAAGGCCAAAGCCCTCTCAAACTGAGACGAACAATCAAGGAAATCATGAAGCCGTCATAAAGTCCCCATCATGAATAGGAGATGATCAGCTGAAACAGAAACAAGAAACACAAGAAAAACAGACGGCTGTCCACACCATGAATAGGAGGAGTGCTCTACCTGTAACCTGGTGGGACCCCGCAGCAGCGCAGTGCGTAATACGCGTAGGCGCCACCGCTAGGCTCGCTGATTGGAGATTTGGAGCCGATTGAGCTTTCTTCGGCGTACACGCACAGAGTTGCGACGACGACGACCTCAGACCTCACCCTCGTCCTCTGCAATGGCGACCGGGGCACCACGGCTGGTACATGGTAGGTACCAGCCACCAGGTACAGCTACCGGTATCTATCTACGATGGAGAAGTCAACTTGGCATGCATGTTTATTTTACAATTGGCATGCATGTTTATTTTACAATAGGCCGCTCTGCTGGTAGCCTGGCTCCCCATCGGCTGTCGACTGTCCAGAGGCCGATAGGCTCGGATTTCTGGCACCCACTGCTGCGAAGCCTGCTCCACCCACCGCAGAGTCTGTCTTCTTGACGAGACCCACCCTGTCTGAGTGAGGTGACAACTGACAACAGAATGTTCACTGTTACAACTTTGACAGTGTTGTGTCGCTCCTACAATTTTTATTGTTCTCTGAATAAATATGCAATGGAATCTTCAGTAATGGCAGTACGTATGGCAATGCTCTGTAATGAAATTTGACGATGCCCTGTATATGCAATACAAGGGTTGCTCTCTGAAATGAATCTGTGCTCCTGCTCTCGGGACGTTAATTAATGGGCTAATGGCCAATGAGTCGGCAATGCGAAGTGGACCATTTACATTGATATCAAATTGCATCATTCACTTCCTCAGGTTGACACGATTTTGCCATGGTCATGCTTCGACTTGGCCTGCTGAAGCCTGCAGGTGTCAAAACAAAGCTGAAGTGAACCTAGTGTGGCAAAATGCTCCCAGAACTGAACATTGCAGGCAGATCTTGGAAATCCAGTTACTTCACCAAAAGAAAGTGAACTGCATGTAGTGCTGTCGTTTCCTGCTGCAACGAGCAATTGAGCATATCTGCATATGTTGGCCTTTTCTTCTTTCATCTAAACACCACATCATACAATCTGAACTGCCTATTTCATCCATATGAAAAGGGGAAGCTTGGTCTAGTTTACAGCACTCTATGGTGGAAGTTTGATCAATTGGATCGAGTCGTTCATGCAGAAGATAGGCAATTGGATTGAGCCGTTCATGCAGAAAGATAGCCGTTCATGCAGAAGATAGCGGGACCATCGCATGCAGGGACGCTACATGTGTCGGACGTTCCGACCTAGAAATCGATATCTTCTGTAATGCGATCTTGGGCCACAGCACAGGGAACGAGCTCATATGTTGTTTGGGCAGGCTATCCAACGGCGTACTGACCCAGAGACAGATTGTGTTTGGGCCTTCTGCTGCAATTTGTAATGCGGTCTTTATACTGGATTCTTTTGACGACCACCACAGCTGATTCAGCATTTACAGAGCTGTTGGTATGATTCGGCATTTGCACACAGATATAACCTACAAGTAGCATAGTATGTCTCAAAACTGACCAAACAAGATACATCAGGACGATCCGTTGTATAACAAGTCTAAATCATATTTCCAGACTGAAACAAAGCAAAGTTCCAAGCCTAGGGGAATGCAGTGATGATAACTTTATGTTCCACACCAGTCACCTTAACGAAACTCCTGAACGTGTGATCTTGAACTCGCAATGGCACACAACGAAATGACATTCCAGGTGCTTCATCAATGCATGGATGGTTCCTTCTTCACTCGCTGTTCAGTAACGGGCTCAGAGCCTTGACGATGATGTTCATTTCAGGCCGCAACTCTGGCAAGTCCTGTAAGCACAGGGCAGCAACACCAGCCATCTGTTTGCCAAACGAAATCAAGAATTAATTACACACAAACAAAAAGAATATATATAAAAGTTCGTTTGTTTAGAGTACTTCTTTCAGAACAATGAGTATTCTTCTCTTCTAAGAGACTAAGACAAAATACTGATATTATTAGTTGTAAAAATTCTAAAGAGCAGCAAATTCGACAAAATACCATTTGCTTATGGCTTTCAGTTTAATTTGGTGTGCAACGCTCCATAAAACTTCGTACCTTAGTCAAAGTATCTGTGTATATATTTTTAGAATATTATGAATGTTTAGGTCAACAGAAAGTCTGCTTGTTTTGTGTCAAGATTCACAAGCCATTGCTGACTATATTTTCCACTGTATCTTTGTAGGGGCAAAGCTTGAGTTATTTGTGGAGCATGCCCTCTGTTTCTTCACAGTGGAGAGCAGAAGCTATATCTGTTTGACCCTAAATATTATTTTCCGGATAAGTTCAGCATAAATGCAGGACAAAGAAACATGATCTAAAAATTCCCTTTAAAAAGTAGAAAATAAAAAATGATTATGTCTTCGCTTTTCCAATGTCAAAAGATGGTTATGTTACATGTATTACTAGTCACACTATAGATCTCTACTTTCTCACTCAAGCACACAACATTCAGGTTTTGCAATATTGTTACCTTTCTGACAGCCCTTAGTGGGTACTCTCCTCTAAGCTTTGGATCCATGCACTGTTCCACCTTGTCTTCACTAAGCCTTGGTCTGGCCTGCATCTTAGGATAAGAAAATTAGCTCCTGCATCCTATAAAGAAACTAGAGAAGTGAATGCTGGCATATGTACCCATGTAACTATGGTCCTCTGATCACCTCGCATTGTGTTATCAATTATTTCGCGGCCAGTTAAAAGCTCCAACAGTACAACCCCGAAGCTGTAGACATCGCTCTTTGTGCTATACTGTCCATTGATTGCACACCTAAGAAGTTCAAAGATGGAAGCAGCACATAAGTGGCAGAAATGTTGGCATATCATTTGTCAGCCTAGGCATATGTGTAATTCGGAAAGTGTGGTCCATCACATACTCAGGTGGTTCCCAGTCATGCTTGAGAAAAGGCCAAATAGTCTGATCATAGTACTTATAAATCGTTTTAGGGTCCAGATGTGTTGTGACACCAGTATCACCTATTTTTGCAACATCATTGTCAAAGACAAGTATGTTGCTGGACTTAATGTTGCTGTGGATGATGGGAGGATAAAACTTCTTATGGAGGAACTCAAGGCCTTTTGCAGCACTTACGGCAATCTTTGCACGCTGCAACCATGATAGACCACCCTTGTTACCTAAGAAGATCATGGCAAGCATAAAAAAAATATCAGCTGGGATTTTCACATTTGACAGTTTAACAGTTTTAACATAGATCATGCTATTGACCTATGTCTGACAAGAAAACACCAAATGATCAATCTAGGAACCTATGAAAGTAAATCTTGTATTACTCCATACCATGAAGAATATCATGCAAAGAGCCCCTTGGTGCGTACTCATAAGCAAGAACACAAGTGTTCCCTTCAAAGCAATATCCAAGAAGTTGCACAATGTTGTCATGGTAACACATTCTGATAATAGGCGTAAGCTGCAGCACAACTTGAATTTAGAAGGTAATCCATAGCTACACGCAATAATAATAAATGAAGAACAATAACTGCAAAGGAGAAAAGCAGTGCGCACAGTCATGACCTTTTCTCTATAAATATACAGCTTTTTTACAGCTATATTCTGCCCATCTTTAAGAACTCCTAGGAAACATTTGGTGTTTCTTCCCTTCCCTATAAGAAAATCATAACTGAAATTCCTGGTTACTTCTTTCAGTTCCTCCAGGGAAATGGTCGATATGAGACTTGGATGAAGTTTATGAGTGTTGTTAATAGGGGCAGGACACGTGCATTGGCTAGGTTTATTGTTACTCCCAGCTGCATTGAAGAAAATGAAGTGTTAGAGTGCATTGAGACCCTAACGGATCTACTAACGAAAGAACACAGAAGCAGAGCAAACGAGAACAGCATTGAGGCACGATGTTTTTCTAACAAGGTTCATCTCATCAAGGAGCCTCATATTTAGACCCCCGCCCCCCCAACGAACACACACAGGTTACAAAACCTGAATCAAACTCTATTCTAAGTTATGGTACAGCTCAAGTCCAAATTGTAACCAAACTGAATAACAGTTGACACATATCTATCATGAAGAAAATACATAGGCTAAGGTAATTGCTTCTCTAGAATAGCACTAAAGCTCAACAAATATTATATTTTGAATTATATACATGGTACCCCATTGCAGACCAAAATTTAGCGAAGGCGGGTATATTTGTTATGGGTGTAACTTACTGTGCTCAAAGGTAATACCTAAACCTTAAGTACTACAGATTCTATTTGTTTTTTTTTTATGAGTGCATCTACCAGGTTAAGGCTGACATACAAAGTACGAGAAGAGATTTTGTTTTGTGTACCAGCAAGTTTGCTTCTAGCAACAATGATCCGGAGACGGAAAAGTACATGATCCAGTTCTGGCCTCATTTGGATATCACGATGTAAGCAATCGATGGCAATGGAAATGGCCTCATGAACAAAGTATCCTTCGTGTTCATCACAAACCTTACCAAAAATTCCAATTACATCACGGTCTCTATTATAAGAATCAAGGAAGTCTGTGGTAAGCACATGAGCCCTACCATTGTACATGTATCTCACTGTCTTCCAAGTGATGAGCTCTAAAACAACAACTCCAAAACTATATACATCAGATTTTTTGTTAAAAAGTTGACCAGAAACGTCCCTGGGGTCTGAATAATACTTTTCTGGTTCATTGTCATGAATAGAAGACATAGTATTTTTCTGTGCAACTGATAGTCCATGAAATGTTGACAAGTTCATATTGAAGATTTTCGGCACAAAGTTCTTGTCCAGAAATATATTGGCAGATCTGAAGTTTCCTAAGAGGCTGGTGCCACATGAATCAGGATTTTCAGATGCTAATGAATGGATATGAACCAAGCCCTCTGCACACTGGACTGCTATCGACAAGCGTTGATGAAGAGGAAGTTTTTCCATGGAGCAGATAGTGTCATAAAGGTTTCTGTTAGATAACGATATAGACCCAAACAATGTCTTGGATAGATCACAGCAAGGCTCGTATACACACTCTAAAGTGGATTCCCCTAAGTGGAAGCCAACGACATTTGCAACGTTTTTATGGCTCTGTTGACTCAATATGCTCATTGTGTTCAGAAATATCTCTCTGTCAGTTTCTGAACATGTCTTAAGCTGTCTTACTATAATTGGACGTTTCTTGCCGAGGACTCCACTGTAGAGACCTTCAATCATCGTTTTCCTAAAGGCCATGCTGTAGTTTTTTGTCATTTTTTTCATTTTGGTTCCATTGAAAATTTTTAGATCTCCAAATTGGTATGCTGCTAATAATACATCCTGGTCTCTCTGCATAGCTTCCCTGATCATCCTTAGACTAGAAGCTATTTCAACCATCTCAGGACGTGTTTTGACGTCCCTTCGCAAGCATTTAGCTACTAACTGTCCAATGTCTCCAAGAAACTTCATGTTTTCTGTAACACTGATTTCCTCGTCAAACATGTGCTGCACATCCTCTCCCCTTGTAATAGCCTCATTGAAACTTTGAGCAAGGGTTGCATCCACTACTTTCTTTCTTGTGACAATTTCCAGCAAAAGCACCCCAAAGCTGTAAACATCACTCTTTGGGGTTAGAATTCCACTCTCACAGTATGCTGGATCAATGACAATGGAAGCTTTCTGGAGCCCATTAGCACAAAGAAGTCTTGCAATTCCAAAATCTGATATCTTTGGTGTAAGATTTTTGTCTAGCAATATGTTAGCAGGTTTGATGTCGCCATGAAGAACAGGACTATACATGGAATGCATGCATCCCAATCCTTCAGCAACCTCAATGGCAATTTTTATTCTTTTGTCCAAAGGGAAGGGAACCCAACTGTTAGTGCTGTTGCCATGAAGTATGCTGTCAAGGTTCCCATTAGAGATAAACTCCATGACAATCATCAGAGAATTTTCTTCTGTGCAGCAGCCCAAGAGTCTGACAACATTCTTGTGGTTTATTTGAGAGTGCACTATGACCTCCTTGGCAAACACCTCTGTCTGGGTCCCATGTATATATCTCTTTACAGCGACTAAGCTTTGGTCTTCTAGCATTCCTTTGTAGACTTCACCAAATCCTCCTCTTCCCAGAACAGATTTATACCCATCAGTTATGTTTCGTATCTCATTTTGTGTGAAATATTTCAAGCTGTAGTTGTTTTCCACTCTTTGAAGCACCTGACGTCCATTAGTTTGTAGGAAATCTCTAAGATTATCCCGTTGGCAATCCATATGCAATCCAGCACAGTGACAGGAATGCTATGGGTGGTTGCTTGCCTGCATAACAAGGAGGCCAAGTAATGTTACTATTCCTTGATACTCAATTAATCCTACTATTGAAAAGAAAGAAACAAAAACTATTCTTATAGGGAATTATAATGCCTACTAGCTGACGAAAAGAACCTCTAGAAAATAGACTTTTAGATTGCAGCCGCAAGTGCGTGGCCCCGCACGCTCTCCCTTGGGGGGACTCGGGCGGCGCCCCCCTCCATCTCCGTCGCAGCGCCGCCCCTCTCCCCTCTCCCAGTGAGTTCCTGCGGGCATCTTTGGGCTCCGTCGCGGGGAAGCCCGCCGGCGGCGCATCCGGCGCCGGGCTGCCCAGATCCTCACTTTCCTGGCATGGATCCATCATGCCCTTTGCCACCCCCACCTCTTCTCGCTCCTGAGCTCGCTTCGCCACCTCCTTTCTCCCTCTGTGTAGCGGCCATGGATGGCCGGCAGCGGCCTCTCGCGTCAGATCCACGCCCTACAGCCCCGGATCCGGCGACCCTGCCCCGGATCTTCTTCTTCTCCGTTGGGGGGCCGGCCGGCGACGATACCGGCGTCGGGAGCTCCTGGACCCGTCGTCCCCGTGTGGCGGCGGCCAGCGGTTTTCTCCCGGCAGGGCCGCGACCTGCGGCAATGAGGCTAGGCGGTCCACGCCCTGTTGTCCCCATGAGGCAGCAGGCGCTCCGCATGCCGATGCAACGTTATCCCCATGCAGCTCCTTGCCCCGTCGCAGTGCTTCCGTGCGGTGGAGCATCGGCGGTGCTGCGGTCGTGCACAAAGGTGGTGATGTGGTTTCACCGCCGACGCCACGGTGGTGTGGTCGGCTGTGGTCTTTGCTTGGTTCGCTCCAGCAGCGCCGTGGTGGCGTTGCCTGGTGGTTGCCGGGTGTTGGCATGCCTGCGGTGCCATGGCGGTGTTGCTGATGATGCCAGGCCACAGTGAAGACGCAGATCCGCCGCCTTCGTTGCTGGTTTGGCTAGGATGTTTGTGGATAGGGCGAAAGCCCAGGCGACAACGTCTGCGGATGTCGTTTTCCTCCTTGGAGGCGTCCTTGTTTTTCCTTCCCCGGCCTTGCCGCACCCCCCCCCCCCCACTCCTCCTCACGGTGTGGCGGCGACCGGTGGTGTTGGTGTTTGTGTTTTTACTTTCCTCCTCAAACCTGGTAAATCAACCGCTTTGGGCATTTTTTGAATATATTTAGGTGGGGATCCCCCCCCCACACCCTGAAAATTCAAAAAAAAAAGAAACTCCAAGAATCCTAACCTGCCACAGTGTAAACTTGGCGTGTAATATAACACGCTATCTGAATGACAACTCTACATCACTCATTACACCAGTGACCAGTGTACCAGACCTAATATGATATGAACAAACAAAGGAACTAATATTGAATATTAACAGTATACAGCTTCTCTGAAAAAACAGTAGATCAGAAAATGCAACACATTCTTCATATTAGAGCTAACAGGTAGTTTTAAAAATTAAACCAACTATAAAAATTCGATATCTAAGGTTCAAAACAGAAATTACTAAATTTTATTTACATAAGTAAGTGTTAACACCAGAATTTGGTCGTGATATGATGTGGGCCCGCGAGCGGCAGAGAGCGATTCGACAAATACGTGTGCGGGCGGCTAACTTTCCATATATTCGGCAAATGGTCAAGCGGTCGGCTGAACGATGGCTCCATTTGGAAGCGGAAAAAGGAAAGAGGAGGCTGGCCAGAAAGGGAAGGAGTCGTAAAAGTCAAGGACTCCGATTATGGTTAGAGTTAGCATATTTGTATCTTTCCAATTTTGTTCTATAGCTCGTAGGCGTTTAGGACTCATGTTTGTCCAGGGTATAAATATAAGCTCTCGACCATTGTAATAAGGGTTCACAACCAAATAATACAACCGGCTACGTGCCACCTTTCGAGTCCTTTTAGTCGTGTCGTCGAAGTTCTTCGAGAGGGCCAATCGATCCGTCGACCTCCGTAAGTCCCCGCAACTTTGCTATCATGTCTAGTATCATGCGGTGGATTTAGATTATGATGCAAGTAGTCTCATTGTTTTAGCTTAGAACATGCGGTAGATCTAAGCTCGATCATGGGAAGTTTTTGCTTGTGCCTTGTATCGTGCGGCGGATTAAGACATGAGTAAAGATAGTTATCGGCTCTTTAGATTTGGCAAGATCAAATTGATTCATTAAGTTATCACGTGTTGCATGTTTTACTTAGTGTTTAATTATTTGCAACACTCTTTTGCCCAATCTAGATTGATACTTCTTTCGGCTCTCGATCATCCCTTCATGTTTATTCAATACAAAATAGATCGAGTTCATATAGCCGAATTAGATCAATCAAGATTGTTACATATTGCGGGTTCATACAAGTTAGAGCGTTTAGGTCTTAGTTAAAGCTGGGTATCGTATGGCGATGTAGGCTTTGCTTTGCTCTAGATTGTAATAGCTTGTTTGTTCCTTCTTCATGGACCCCGATTCGGCAATCTTGCCGACACGGTTATGCTTACACATGTAATGAGTATTTATAGATCTGTTTAGACAATTATGTGCTTTTAGCTCTTTATTGTTAGATTGTATCATGCGGATTGATCTAAGAGTAGGGAGTGGTGTATACTCGTAGCAAGTCGTATCATGCGGTGGATTAACTTGCTCTAGTATATGCTTGACGGGTTTATGAAGGCTAGACGTGCGTAATTAGTTGGAGTAGCCTATGCATGTGTTATCTAGTAGATTTATATTTATAAGTTACTTATCTTTAATTGTTAGTGCTTGATGATGCTTTAAACCTGAGATATAGTTTGATGTGATTTGATGATTTAATCTTGTTCAAACATGTCTTCATACACACGTATTCGGCAATTCAGTTATATTCACATCAATTATGTTACAGTAGCCGAATGAACTGCAAACATGTTGGCAGATAGCTTCTATAGCTATATGTCGTCGTAAGTGGCTTCAGGGCCGTAAAGATGGAACTGTCTGGTCTCACCCAAAGACGTCTAGCTTTGATCTTACTGTTTCCTCCCTTGTCGATTTTCAGGTCAAATCGACTGGCACGCCTCCGGATTCAACACCCGGGCACCCGATTGAAGCTAGGCTTTCCGGCTTGCTGTGTGTGAGACACGGTGCGCCACATTTTGTGTCAACACACTTTTTGGCATGCCCGGTGGGACAACTTTCAGTTTAAGACGGGATCGGAGATTGACAATAGTCACGTTCTGAACGTGGTTATGGATGAGCTGCAGCCAGATCAACGCCAGATGGTGGAACAAGCAGTTGAGCAGTACCAGCGAAGTGTTTGCTGTCTTTCTCCAAGAACAAGAGTGGCAAGGTGATCATAAAGCAATCACGCTAAGAGTTCTTCTCCCTAATCGGGCCCGACATTACCGATGAAGAGGAGATGCGAGGGTGGTCGGAATCATCTATAAAGCCAGTGGGAGATACCATGTTGAACCATAACACAGCCTTTTCCAACACTTTCCGCAAAGTCATGGTTGATACTTTCGGTCCAAGAAGCTTGACAAGCGTTTTGAAGAAAAATTTGGAGAGCTTAGTGGACCAAGTTGTTCTTTAACACCCAAAACTGCTCGGGAAGCCAACTGGAGGAGGAGATATGATCGGTACAAGCAAGGATGGAGCCGTATATGATGAAAAAGAGAAGCCTCCTATGACCGAGCAGCAAACTCATAGTCAAGTAGCTTTTGGTGCAACAACATATACCCGCATCACCTACAAGATCTCTCCAAGGCAAACAAAGTTGCGAAGAGTGTTTATGGAGATGGATACAATGAGTTTACCGATTACAGTGCCCTTAATGCTTTGCCGAATCCAGGGTACAAGAGTGCATCAGGAGTACCTTCTGGAAGACAGGGGGCACAAGACGCCAATGATGTTCTCCTGAGCAGAATGGCTGATATGATGCAGAATCAGTTCGGCCTGAAACCAAAGAATCAGGCATATGCATACAAATCTCCTTTTCCAGAGTGGTACAATAGAGTAGCTCTTCCACCAAGAGTAAAGCCACCAACAGATTTGACCAAATTCTCTGGTCAAGATAACACTAGTACCATTGAGCACATTAGCAGATACTTGATGCAACTTGGAGAAGCTGCTAGTGATGAAGCTTGGAGAATCAGATATTTTCCTATGTCTCTGACAGGGCCGGCTTTCACATGGTTTGCATCTCAGCCGGCCAACTCCATTGGTACATGGGCAGAGTTGGAGCAAAAGTTCCATGCATACTTCTATACAGGGACCAATGAGAAGAAGATGGTTGATCTGTGGGCTATGAGGATGAAGACTACTAAAACACCAATGGAGTATCTTCGCAGATTCGCAGAAGCCAAGAACATGTGCTACTCGAATATACCCGATGATCGCCCCACGCTTAGTCATTGGGTGCATGTTGCCACACATCAAGGATAAGCTATTCGGCATGGAGTTTGAAGACCTTGGGCAGCTTGCACAAAGATTGACGGCAATGAGTAACCAAGCCCAGGGGTTCAGAAGAGATGCTCGCTTTCAGAAGAACAGTTCGACCATTGATATGTATCAAAGTTTTCTGGAGGAAGCATTTGAATATGAAGATGAAGACGAAGTAGCTGCTGCAGAACTGAATTGGACGAAGGAGCCTACTTTGGTTAGTCAGCGATGGGTGAAGCAGCAGAAAGGGTCCTATGATTTTGATGTCGCAGCGCATGCATACTTTTTGTATCCGATAAAAGAAGGACGCATTGCTGCCAAGGACATCCCATGTTGCACCCATTGGAGTGAAAGATAAGAAGTATTGTGGGTTTCATGATACTAGCTCTCATCATATCAATGACTGCCGAGTGTTCAGAGTGAAGATTCAGAAAGCTATTCAAGATGGACACTTGAGGTTCGACGACAAGATGAAAATAGATAATCAGCCGTTTCCCCAGAACATGATTTCTTTCTCTATAGGCATGGTTGATGGTAGTGAGTCCAAAGAGAAGGGAAAGATGAAAGTTCTAACCTCGAGAGAGCCAAAGAAAGTGGTGCCGTGACCCCGATCGGCAAGTTACCAAGGAAGAGGTGCAGCAAGTTCGGTTCGGGAATAGCCGAACAGAGAAGGGTCGATCTTGGATGCAGCCAAGGGGAGTTGCCGAATGCACACCGAGCCAAAGCGCAGTTACAAAGACGACACTTGTTGAATAAGTGGCGAGAGAGAAGAAGGTAGAGTATGATGAGGAGCAGCAAAGATATTGAAGAGGAGCGCAGTTCATGGCAGAGCCGGAGATATGAAGCAGTATGCGCCCAAGAGAACAGGAAGAGCACAGAGAGAGCAAGAACAAATACATTGGAATTGTTCCTTCTTCTTGCATTAATCGTTTGAACGTAAGGCTTGAAATTGCTCGGCAGAAACAACCGCCCAATGCGTGATCGCATTCGAGTACAGTAATCTCGAGTCAACCGTCCCGTCCATGATAGACTTGGAATGAGAGTTCCCGAGGACGACCGACGCTTAAAATAAATAGTTTTGATGGACATCAAAGGAAAAGATTTGCGTATCAAGCTTGGGTTCATAGCAAGGTTTCACAATGCGTAAGAAAGCTCATATAAATGGCAAAGAGGTCAATGGTGTCCTCCCGGTTTGAGGAAAAGCCGTAAAGAAGAGTTCAAATAGCTTGAGGAATCAAGAGCTGAAGCAAGAAATAGCCAAAAGGAAGCCGCATGGCGTCCTAAGAAAAAGGATGATGTACAGGTCCTTCTACCGATGCTAACATGGTTTTCTTCATCCCACGGAGCTTAGGGCTCCCGAAGATCAAGATATTCAGATGAAGTATATTCGATTTTGATGAAACTCAATGCCGAGACCCGATGGCTCAACTTGTGTTGACTCGGCAAGCGCCTTTGATAAGCCAGCTTAAGAATCGTCACTTGAAGCCCTTATATTTGAAAGGATATGTCAATGGCAAGCCTTTGACCAAGATGCTTGTTGATGGAGGGGCCGCTATCAACATTATGCCCTATACAACTTTCGTAAAGCTTGGGATGACAAGCGAGGACTTATTGCATCGACATGATCCTCGAGATTTTGCCGGCAATGCCCGATACTGAGCCGTGCATGTTGAACCGATGGTTGGGTCCAAGACTTTGATCACAACTTTCTTTGTTATTGATGGCAAGGGGGCATATAGCATGCTTCTAGGAAGAGATTGGATCCATGCCAATTGCCGCATACCTTCAACAATGCATCGATTCTCATTCGTGGATTGGAGACGATGTTAAAGTTGTTCAAGCCGATGATTCGGTAAGTGTCGCCGTCGAACCCGCTTCGGGAGTATGAGGGACTAGACGTCTTTCGGGTAAACAAGGGAAAGAAGGTCCCGTCAATGTGTTCAACAGGGATCAACAAACATCCAAGCAATGGGTTCCGACGTTAAGTTTTTAATGGGCAATCCAATCGATGGCAACAAAGGCAACTGGGTCGTGGTTTCATGTCGGCCGATAAGTTAGAAGAGATTGATGTTGGTGATGCTTCAAAGCCAAGGCCGATGTACATCAAGGCAAATTTAGACCTTAATACAAAGTGAAGCTGTAGAGTTGCCGGAAGAATTTAAAGATTGTTTTGCTTGGGATTATACAGAGATGCCAGTGGTTAGATCGATCGATTATTGAGCATAAGCTACCCATTAAGCCTGGTTTTCGTCCTTTCAAACAACCTCCACGAAAGATTTATAAAGAGGAGGTATTGGCCGATGTAAAGAAAGAAGTTGAAAGATTGATTGAAGCAAACTTTATTCGCCATGCAGGTATGCGAGTGGATTTCAAACATAGTACCTGCCTACAAAAGAATGGAAAGATGAGAGTATGCATAGACTTCGAGATCTCAACAAAGCTACTCCTATGGGCGGTTACCCAATGCCGGGCTTGCCGATTTGGTCTGCGGATGCAAGAAGACAGTTATGAAGTTATCGCCTTTATGGATGGCAATGTCAAGCTATAATCGATTTTTATGGCAGTTGAAGACATTGCAAAAAACGCATTCAGATGTCCCTGTCATATTGGCCTATTTGAATGGATAGTTATGACATTTGGATTGAAAAATGCCGGTGCAACTTATCGTAGAGCCATGAATTATATCTTTCATGAGTTGATCGGCAAGATTGTAGAGATTTATATTGATGATGTGGTGGTTAAATCCGAGACCATGAGGGACATTTAGCCGATCCGAGAAAACTTTGGAGTGCACAAGAAGACATGGTTTGAAGATGAATCCAAATAAATGTGCTTTTTTGGAGTCTCTACTGGGTGAGTTCTTGGGATTTTTGATCCACAAAGGAGGGATAGAAGTTGGAAAAAAGAGCATGGAAGTAATAGACAAGATTGTACCCCCAACTAACCTCACGAGTTGCAATCATTGCTAGGCAAGGTCAATTTCGTGAGAAGGTTCATATCCAATTTGTCGTAAAGAGTATTACCTTTCTCTCCATTGTTGAAACTCAAGAAAGATCGAAATTTATTTGGGGTGACATATAGCAAAAGGCTTTTGATGAAATCAAGCAATATATGAAGGCACCACCAAGATCGTACCTCCACAACTTGAGAAGCCTTTCAAGCCGTATGTGGCGGCCGATAGCCTAACAATAGGATCGGCCCTTATGCAAGAGTTTGATGGAAAAGAAAGGGTAATAGCTTACCTTAGCCGAAAACTATTAGACCCCGAGATAAGGTATTCTGCCATAGAAAACTCTGCCTATGTGTTTATTACTCGTGCACCAAGTTTTGGCACTATTTATTGAATGCCGAATGCGTGGTAATATCTAGTTTTGATGTAATAAAACACATGTTGTCAATGCCAATTTTAAATGGAAGGATTGGCAAATGGGTATTAGCACTATCAGAGTTCAATCTGAGGTATGAATCGGCAAAAGTAGTGAAGGGACAGATAATTGCCGATTTTATTACTCAACACCGTGATCTGTCTGTTGAGATGGTTAACATTGCCCCATGGGCATTATTTTTCGATGGATCATCATGTGACAAAGGTGGTGGTGCTGGTATTCTTTTGATATCCCCACGTGGAAAGATATTTGAGTTTGCTTTTTCAATTGAATATCCTGTCACTAACAACCAAGCAGTATGAAGCTTTGCTTAGAGGCCTTCTGCTATCGGGTAGAGGCAAAAGCTATAGTCATGAAGTGTTTGGTGACTCTAAATTGGTAATTAATCATTTAACAGGCAATATGAATGCAAGAATGATGTGTTGAGAAAATATCATGAAGAATGTCGAGAACTTTGAGAAGTTTTTCGATGGTTACTTTGCATCATATCCCTAGAGAGCACAATGGAGAAGCCAACAAGTTAGCTCAAACTACCTCTGGATATCGTGAAAATCAGGAGGTTTTCGCTATCGAAGAATGTACTTTCAATACTGATCAAGTAGATAATGATTGGAGAAGCGATATTATTAGTTATCTGAAAGATCCATCTCGAAAAGTTTCCCGAAAGCTCAGGTATAAGGCCCTCAAGTTTGTACTTCTTGATGATCATTGTACTACAAGTCTATAGATGGAGTGTTGCTCAAATGCTTAAGTCAAGATGAGGCTAAGAAGATTATGTTTGAAGTTCATGAAGGGGCTTGTGGTGCACATCGCCGGCTTACCGAATGAAGTGGATAATCGTGGACAGTGGTACTTTTGGCCGACTATGTTGGAGGATTGCTTTGAATATTACAAAGGGTGTCGAGATTGTTAGATATTTGGTAATGTTCGAGAGAGCACTCGCATCCGCTTTAAACCCCATAATCAAGCCTTGGCCATTCGTAGGATGGGGTATAGATTTAATTGGACAGATTAATCCTCCATCCAAGAAAAGGACATAAGTTTGTGTTATTGGCTACGTACTATTTCACCAATTGGGTTGAAGCTATTCCTTTGAAAACAGCTTACATCGTAGAATATGGTCGGCTTTGTTAAAGAGCATATAATTCATAGGTTTGGGATCCCACACCATAACAACCGATCGGGGGACTCAGCCACTTCTTCTAATTTTGTGACTTTGCCGAAAGCATGGGGATAAGGCTATATAATTCTTTCTCCTTATTATGCACAAGCCAATGGCCAAGCGAGGCATCAAATAAGATCATGATCAAAATCTTCCGTAAGAAGATCGATGAGAAGCCAAGAAAATGGCACTTAGTCCTTAATGAAGCATTATGGGCTTACCGAATGGCTTGCCATGGATCCACACAAGCATCTCCATATGAGTTGGTTTATGGACACAATGTCAGTAATGCCTTGGGAGTTGCAATCGGGATCAAGGAGAGTTGAGTTACAAAT